>MQRK01215998.1:2329-22157 GCA_001938485.1 Girardia tigrina
CTATTTTTTTCACAGAAAATATCGAGGGCTAGTTCCAAAAGCAAATATGTTAAGCAAGTTCCGTGTATGATTATGGGCCAAAAAAATTCCAGGAATTCCTTCCTGGATTTCCCGGAAAATCCAAAAAACCTCGAATAAATGCAGTTTTTGGCCTATATCTCGGCAACCAGACCACTTTGCGACTTGAAACATTTACCAATCGATTCCTGCAATAATTTAGAACAATATTGCCGAAGAAAGTTTTNAAAAATATCCTTTCGTTCGGTCACAAAAAATTAATCATAGTCAAATACTGATATAAACGTTTTAATATTTGGGCACCGAATAACATAAGGAAATTGCGCTTAAATTGTCACTAGACTTTTTATTAACTTGTTTTCTTTCTATATTTGTCATTATCATATCTCTTAGTGTATTCTTATTAGTGCAACGAAGAATGACGCATCGTATTTATTCTGTAAATAATTTATCAAATATTGACAACTCGTCCATAACATTTGTCAAAGTTCGCTGAGGCTCATTAACGATATTCCTTCGAGGTCGAATATTATGAAAAGGTTCATGGCTCCACTTCACTCCATTACAGATCTCGTAATCATAACAAGACCCTTCTTCAGACGATGAATCCGAACCACCTGAATCGCTATCTTCGACAAAAACGTTCATATCACAATCGTCATCATTTTCCAGCGTGGATTGTGGCTCGTCATGGACTTCGGTTTCCATTTCGCAGACTAGTGTCACTTACATATCTTTTTCATCACTAATGACTGGATTTCCCAAACGCTGCCGAAGTAGAGGGGGTTTCATATTCTTCCTCCATCTCAAGTGGATCTTCGTGAGAACTATCATTCAAGCAAGCAACAGTGAATGATAAAGCTTCGAAAATTTTGCGCGACATCTGTAGAAAAAAGTCATTACAATCGGAAAAAATGGGAATAAGGCATGCAACAACATAACACAAAACGTTTTCTATGATAAGAAAATAATTATCTGTAAATATACTTAATTATAAATGTGCATTCAATTCAATGAAAATGATATGATTATTGGGCGTAAAAGTAGTGTCAAGCTAGTTTCCTTTGTTTCACAGTATCAAATAATTTCCAGTACACATTGACTGTTGAGTATTGTGGTTTCTAATCTAGCAAGACTATCATGAATAAATTACATGACCTATACAACTCAATAAGTACGGTTAACCGTACTCAAGCAGAAGTTAGATACAATTTCTACGCCAAAGTAAGTCAATGAATTTATACTGTAGAGTGTAGATTTCCATCTACACAATTGCACAATTCATTTTTTAGCTGCAAGCAGTGAATTCATTACATAAATTAAAAATACCCCATCATTTATTGTTCACACTTTGGAAGCATTAGTATAATAAAAGTACAATAAAAAAGTATAATAAAAGAATAAATTTAAATGCTTGCAAAATAATGAAACAAACTAACAAAAGCGAAAAATTTTTCTTTGAAAAAACCTGCATGTTAGGTTAAAAATTTAATACTTAAGTAGCTGTAATTTGTTAAATAAACATTAAAAATATTTTAGTCCCTCAATAGTATTTTTGTAGCATAGGATTTTTTTTCAAATGCCTCTGCTTCTTTAATAAAAAAAATAAATCAGTCATTATAATTATTAACATTGAAAAACATAAATAGGTAAAAATAATACTATAAAATTATTATAATAATCGTTATTTGTAACCGTAGTTGCGTTTCCTCGCCCAAAATATATTGAATACAAAATGTAGTCTCGTTGGGATTGAGGATGCAAATTTCAACGGTATGATAAGGGTTAACATATTCTTATTATTATTCAGTTCAAAAACTTTAATGTAATTAAGATCCTAATTCATTTTTTTGGGGGCGGTAATTTTTCAATTTGCAAAATATTTTTTATTTTGGTTGCTTCACATACAGTCAACACTATAATTTCACACTCTATTATATCAGAAACTATGTAATTTCACAGACTAAGTGACAAAACCAAAATAATCACAATGTTAAGATCACATTTTTCCTATAATTTCACAATTTTATAATTTCACAGTCTTAAAAAAAACAATTCCTGTAAAACTTGTTTTTACTATTTAAAAAACTTCATTTTTTATTTAAAATGATAAAATCCTGTTTTAAAAAACTTTTAATAATTAAATTCTGAATTCTTAAAAGTAAAGGATTTTGTTAATTGTTATAAATCTATTTTTCAATTTAGAAAAACTAATAGCCCAACACTCATAATATGATAAATTTTAATAAATTGGGATTTTAACAAATATCTTTTTGACCCTACATATTCCTTCAAAAATTCAGTTTCGGGTATTATAGCAGCATTCAAAAGAAAATACAAAACATTTTTAATAAAATGATTTTCTGAAAATTAAAAGCTTAACAAAAATGCTCTAAAGATAAACTTTCTTGAATCAATAAGATTTATGTTAAAAGTTTGGGATGAGATAAGAAAAATTACAATAAAAATTGTTGGAAATACTGGACTAATTTACGATAGAGAATCTTTTGACATGAACGAAGAAACTTTAAATTATCATGGAATGAATTCAATAATTTTGGGTCGGGTATTTTACAGCCAGTGACATTTGAAGAACATATTTCAATTGAGAGGTTGATGAAGGAAATAAGAATGACGTGAAACTTTTAGATAAGATTGAGAACAAAATACCAACTGAAAGATCCAAAAACCTGAAACAAGCTTCCATTTTTAGGGGTTTCTTAAACCCAGGAAAATAATTTTTAATATAAATTTTAGAATTTTTTCTTCTGTATTTTTTTAATAAATTTTATTAAAAATTATAATGAAAAAAAGTTACCAAATGGTTAAAGTCTCGAATGATTGCTGCTCTAATGTTTGTTCTCGAAATGAATAATTATAACTGGTGAAATATCACCTTTTGCGTGATTGGATGCAAAAACGAAAATATACACTGATGAAAAACAAATAAAAATACTAGAGCAACATTGTATAGAATTTTTCATATCTACTTCTACAAAAAAGTGTTGGTTATGCAATATACACAATTATCAACTTTCTATAATTTCACATTTTGTAATTTCACATCTTGTAATTTCACATCGGTATTTTGGCGTTTTTTATACACAAAAATTGTGAAATGATAGAGTGTTGACTATAATAAAATTTTAAACATTATAACTTATTCTTACGTAATGAGAATCATAAGAGGTATTACAATTATAAATAAGTAAGTACAAAAGATTGAAATATATTACAATAGTGAGAATACTGAATGAAGTATAGATATGGATATATCCAGGATTAATATATAAAATAATACTTATTATTTTTATTTTTTATATATTTATTAATAATTATTTATTATTTTTAATATTATTTTTTATTACTTTAATTAAATGTATACTAACTGGAAGCAACGGATCTCCTTAATTCATTTAACACTTTCGATCGCCGTACATCAGGCAACCTTTGATAAGAACTTTCACTCCTCTCGGACGACATTGATGGTATATTTTCCTTAAATCTAGTACTTTGTCGGCATTTTCGAGTTCTAATTACTTGATGGAAGTTTTCTTTATCACTAAATTAATAATTTTAATCATTAAATTTTAAAAAAATTATTTAAAAACTAAAATTATTATTAATTATTATTAACTCTTTCAGAAAATTTCACCGCAAATAAAATTAATAGTAAATATTAAGGGTGAGTGTCTCTAGAATAGTAGAATTTAATATGTATGTAAAAATAAAATAAAATCTGATACATCTACAAGATATGGGAGATGACTTGTTATAATAATTATTATGATTTTGCACTACACGGCTGCGGATAGGATCGGATTCGTTACATTAAAACATAAAGTTTATACATAAGTTTTAGATGATAATGAGCATTTAAAGAATGTTAGCATAATAAATAATAATAAAAATACAGGAATTAATTTATAGAAAAACAATAAACCGAAAGTTGTGTCGAGGTGATGTAGGTTATAAGATATATAAATATATATAATAGAGCAATAGATTGTGTC
This sequence comes from Girardia tigrina, assembly GCA_001938485.1. Classification (NCBI taxonomy): domain Eukaryota; kingdom Metazoa; phylum Platyhelminthes; order Tricladida; family Dugesiidae; genus Girardia; species Girardia tigrina. The sequence continues at coordinate 6,361 of MQRK01215998.1, forward strand.
ATAGTTATAAAAAAAGGTTTTTGTGCAGTTTCCATTGCGGTTGGGATCGGGTTCCTTTGGAAAAAGAATATCAGCAGGTAGGTTGGATGTCTCTGAGTAGTTTTTATGGTTCTGAGATGTATTATATAAAAGATGGAGATCAAGAAGAGAGCAGTCCCGATGATAAATCCATTAGATAAAATGTAATTTTTAGAGATAGACTTAATGGTTGAATCTTTAAGCGCAACGGATTTAAGAATGTCGGAACCGTATTTTGATCCGGAAACAACTACAGCTACAGTTCAGCAGTTCGCAGTCCAACCCGTCCATTGCTTTCTAATGTCTTTCGCTAAGTCAGAATAGTGAAAGACATTAGCCTTATCCGATTGGTCGACGTTTTTCTCAGTTTCATATGGGTATTTAACATCGACCAGGAGGATGCGTCTTTTTAAGGTTATTTTAATTTGAAGGTCTGGACGGAGGCTAGAAGAAATAAGTGGCATTCTGAATTATTAATGACCTCATTAGTTTCTTCATACTAATTTCCTCCAGGAAAATATTTATTAAGATCGATGAAACTTGCTCTATGAAGTTCTTTGGAAGTAGTAAAGAAAGTCAAATGTCTCATTATCTTGTATCTAATTTCCTGTGGATGGATTCATGAATTATTTGCCGCTCTCGAGTACATCATTAATTTCTCTAGAGGAGTTGGTATCTGGTTGATTTGAGCATCATGTTTAACACAGAACTTCTTATGCTCTTTTAGCAGAATGGATTGACCTTTTGGAATTATGGCTGCAGTACCTGAAAATCTCAGACATTTTTGTAATGTGCTAGTTAAAGGACTATTCTTTAAGGAAATTTTCAATAATACTCCACCCATGACTTCGGGATATGATGCTACCATTCGACCTGCAGTAACTATTTGCGGGTCTCTTCCACCATCAACTATTTTGTAAGTTGCTTTCAATTTATTAATCCTTGTTATACCTTCAGCTTTAGTCTGTTTCTGGATTTTCTACAACTTTTTACCTCTTTCAGTGTAAAGTACGCATGTATCAACAATATTCTTTAAATGTGCACTTAAATTATCTCCTGATTGTTCAGCAAGAATCCTCAATTTCCCTCGAAATGCTACTGGATTTAAACCCTGGAAAGAGAGCTCTTCAATGATACTCATTTCGTGAAAATCTTCATTCAAAACATGTAACAATAGCAGCATGTTGACCTCTGGATCGTTCTTACTTTTATTCTAATATTATTTTTAAGAATATTTAATTGTTGTAATAAATATTAAAAATACATTTTATATAACTACAACTTTTTTTAATAAGAAAATAGTCACTAACAATTTAGGGGTGAATATAATGAGAGAAAGATATATCCTGACAATAATATTGTAAAACTCAAAATTAGTGTGCCAAGAGGAACGACAGAGATATATAATCAATAAAATAGTAGTATTATAATGTATATGTCAGAATAGAAGAATTATAATAACATAAAATCAATAAATTAGTAATATTATAATGTATGTAAGAAATAGACAAAATTAGAAAAATAAACGAAAAATAAATATTTTTTAAATTTATTTTATGGCCAATTAAAGAGCATAGTTAGTTCATAAAAACAAAAAAAATTTGCACGATTATGTCTCAGATAAAAAGTTATAGAGACAATTGTAAAAATGTTCAAAAACTAGGACAAATTTAATTATTATATAATATAATTTCAGTATCAAATTATAATTTAAAAAATCGATTAATTAAATTATATATTTTTCGATAAAATCGGATATAATATTTGTCTTATTGAGAATAAATTCTTCATATTATTTTTTCTTTACCATATTTAAACTCGTACCAATTTTATTATGATTTTTGAACAGTTTAAAACAGTCATATAAATATATAATTAATATTTTTGCATATAAATATATAATTACTGATTTTAAATTGTCGTTTTGAGTTGTAAATTTTTCATTGATACAATTTGACAGAATAAAATTCTGTAAATTAATCAAATTATTCCCAGCTGAAATAAATTTTGCCATACTGCGTGGGCGAATTGAAAAATTTGGTTTCATTTTAATAAATTTTGCCATACATTTATGACACGAAATTTTATTAAAATTATTCGAATATTTTATAAGGTATCATTTTTACTCAGGTCGTCACTACAAAAATTACTGCGCTGACTAAATTTTTTTATCAGTTAACACTTCGGAAAATTGATTCACGCATGCCGAACAAAATTCACTTTTGTTGGCCCCCGCCTTCGCTCAAAAAATTCCTGCAAAATTCACAGGAATTTTCTCCAATATTTCCAGAATTTTCGTCTATTTTACCGATTATTTGGGTTGAAACACAGTCAACACAAAATAAATTCAAGTTACCGACGGAATAAAAATTTAAAAAATTCGAATTTTCATTATTTCCTAACAAATTTCGGTCGCATTTTCCGCCCAATGCACCTATTAACTCCGATTTACTATCAACACTTTCTACGATCTCATCTAAACCTGAAAAATCAACACAAAATAGTTGTTTGCTGTCGCCACTAATCAGCTCTACTCTCTCTTATGAATTCAGTAGTTTCTTACACAAATTACATTTAGGACAAAGATCCGAATTAGAGAAAGTGGTATTAGAACAGATTTATTCCCCCCTCTTTATTAGATTTTTGTCCCCCTACACACTCACTGCAGATACACTTCTCGACATTATTGAGCAATACTTTTATATATTTATCGGTAATCTCGATCGGTTTATCGCACAAACCGCAGAGACAAACTGGACCAAAAATCGATGTATTACAATTACCGTTACTAATAAATCTGTCCAGCGCGACAGTAAAGTTGTTCAGGTCGTCCACTGCATCTTCAAATTTGTTTACGATAAAATCGAATATATTCATTTCGTCCAACTTTCATTTATTTTTTCCATCTCGCCGCTCCGAGAATCCGAGCCATTTACTCAATTAATGCACACCATTTTTTCAAAAATTCTCAAGAATTTATGACCAAGGCTCCACTGCACATCTCACACACTTTCTCTTTCCAATCATCATCTCGGCGCAACATTTCATCTCTTCGATCACAAAACTCGTCCACGTCGTCATTTTTATCGTCTCTGCATTTTTTTAAAATTGAATAGTTAATCGATTCATCAAATCAATAATTTTAGTACTTGACATTAATTCCGACACTCGGATTTTTGATGATAGATGACAAAAATTCTTTTCGTTTCACAGACATTTTTTTAATCGTTTCAATTTTATTATGACAGTTAAAACAAGTTTCATATAAATACATATAAATAATTTTAGTATATAAAATAAATTAATATATTTTTAAATTTTTTTTTGGATTTTTTTGAGTTATTTTCACTGTCACGAATATATTTAAAAAATTTTCTTTCGACAAGTTTAAACATATTTATCGATTTGCTATTCAAAACACTAGAAAATTTTTTAATTCTAAGCAAAATCGATTGGTGTGAATCATCACCGCTTTCATCTACTAAACTTTCCAACACATTAAATACATTATGCATGTATTATTCCGCCACGAGTCAACAAGGCTTGGCAATCAACATTGTCTAATAGTCCCTCTATGCTTCCGGGCTCTGCCTCTGTTCGCAGATTAATAAAAGAAGATACGAGACACTGCTGACGCGGGTCACAGTAGGACAAGTCCCTGTAGGCGATGTTCGATTTTCCGGGAGCTGTGTCGTCTTTAATTTTTAAGATGTCATTGATTTCCAGGGCTGATATGGGATGGAAATCAAAGATGTCAGCAGTTTTCATAAACAAAGAGTCCAGGTTGGGATTGATGGGTTTATCCAAGGATTTCTTGCTGTAATATTCCGAGATTCCGTGACGTTGTTGCGTCAGGTTCCGGAAGGCTTTGGCAGGTCATTTTTTGTACAACGTGGCTGAACTGCGTGGGCTTTTTGGAGTTGTTCTAACCCCTTTCTAGATTTTCTTGGTTGTTTTCTGCAGCGTGTTGTACATGTATTTTGTAAATATTTGAATACAGTAATCAATGTCAGTTTCCATCATATCTCGTAAGATGTTTTGAGCTTGAATGACTCTGATGGAGAGTGTTGCGTTACGGGGGATTGAGCTTGTGGTAAATGTTGGGGGCTCTGGACTGAAAGCAAACTCTTGTTGGATCCGATTTGCTTCTTTGCGGATTTGTTCAGTTTTTATGTCTTCAGGGGGATGGTCCCTGTGCAATTTTTCCATGTAGCCACATATCAGTGGTCCAGTTTCTTGCAGCCGGTTTGTGATTTGGTGGGATCTGGAGACACTGCTCTTTAGGGTTAGTGGATTCCGGAGAAGTGCAAGTTTTGATATTATCTCACCAACATTCTCCAGGAGAGGCTCCAACTTTTGATCCGGGTGTTCAAGGAATGGGTCGAGGATACTTACTGTTCCGACAACAAAGTTGACATAGAACAGCACCCATCGGCTTGAAAACAAAAACACTGGGATGAACTGGTGTTTTGTCTGCAATGTGGGGCAGTGATAGATGGTAGACGATATGTTGAATACGAGGCAATATGGGCGCCATTGAATTCCAAAATCGCAGCGGATTTCGATAGTGCAGCATTATTGGTCTGTACTGTGGCAACTCCACCAAAGAATTTGAGACCCTCATCAGAGAGAAGGACCAGAGACTGCGAGTGCAGTCGGGTGGCGACCATGTCAATCTCAGTTAATGGATAACCATAGCTGAAATTTCCTCTCCTGAGGGTTATCAAAAAAACTGTTTTTGCACCCCCCCCTAACTAACCGAAAAAAACTTTTCAAAATCAGTTAAATAATTCTCACAAAATTTACACGTAATGTGTAAATAATTTTAACTGATTTTTATTCATTACTTCTACAATCAACTGCTGAAAAAATATTTTTTTCCTCCAACCGAATAAAACATCGAAGAAGTTCTTTCGCCGATTAAACAATTTCCGTATTTTTCACAACCGACCCGAGCGACGCCGCGCTCTTTAACTTATCTTCTTACAGCCCCCTCAGTGTCGGTACTATGCAGAAAGATTTAACGTTAATTTATTCGCTTTTGTCTGTTTTTGGCATATTTCACAAATCGTTTCGACAACCGATGACAAATCTCCAATTCTGTCATCAAACGACTTCTCTAGATTACCCCCTTCCCCAAGAGTTTAAGTGCATAATGCAGTAATGCACAAAAATGTATCGACATTGCCGATTATTAATTTCAAAAATATGGATTTTAAATTAATAATTTTGTTGCATAACTCACAACAATCTGACTCTCGTAAGAGTTTAGGTTATTCTCTCAGCCGACCATAATGTCTATTTCTGAGTAGAAGTCATCAATGGCGCCGTTCAATAGGGAATCTGACGATTGAAATTTTTTTATTAATTTATTTAAAAAACTAAAAACTCCACCTTTGTTAATAAATCCAGAAATATCATCCGTTTTATATAACAAATTTTTCATAAATTTTTTTCTTCATTATATTTTCGAAACTCGTTACAATTTTATTAGTTTTTGACTCAGCAAAACACTCATAAATATATATATATAATTTTAGAGTATAAATAAATTGATAAGTTTTTATAATGAATTATACTGTTACAATTATCTTGTGAATAGCGAACTTATTTTCGTCCACCAGTTTTTGATCTTCCCTTTCAGCGTTGTTTTAGCTAATTGGCGCCTCAATCGACAGAAGATTTGTTTTTCGGGGAGAGAATAGGTTTGTGCCATGTTTTCCAGGGATGCATATCTCTACTGATTCAATTGTTGGAGGTTGGCCCAACAGTTCAAGAATTCGATGTGGTATTTGAGGGATCTTATCCAATTACATGTTTAGTCACGGGAACGACAATCATTTTCATTTGTGTTTCATAGGTGACTCTATATAGGGGTGTTTCATTCTCAAATACAGAAACATCCTGACAGTCCGTGGCGCTCTGGATCATTTGTGGGAAGGATCCATTTACCTGGTATCGCAGGATGTCGAGAGTGGACCTGTTGATGAAGTCTATGTCATTGGTGTTATTTTACATATGAAAATATGTAGGTGATCAGTGTTGGTGATGTTGAGGATCTCACAATCATTAGCAATGGCAACAATAGTATCGTTATGTCGGATGGTTTGCGTCAGTGACATGGTAGTGCGGTATTTAATTCTAACAGTGGTAGTGCGGTATTTAATTCTAACACTGGTTCATCGATTGAAGTCTGATCAAGTGTGTTGAATTTACTCCATCATTACGCATTGAATGAAAGGTCTGATGGAAGTTTCTGAATTCCCGTTATTGAAGTACGTCGTTGCATCAAAAACGGTTTTCGGATCATAGTTTTTTATAAGTAAAACATCGGAGTAGGCTGGGACCGGATTGTTTGCATCCGAGCGAATCTTTTGGAGTAAGGAACAGTGGAACTTCGTGTCCCTGTTTGTTTTGTATTGAAATAGGTAATAGCGGATCCTTTTTTTTGCCATTTGGGTCGAAAAATAGGAAATTTGGCCCGGATGATAAACCCCAGCATTCACTATGAAGGCTTGATTGCTGGGTCTAAATGTGGTTAGGATCGGGCAATCGGAAGCGCCTCAGGGACAATTAACGCACAGGTGCACTAAATTCCCGATTGCAAGCCAAAATTAAATATATATTATCAAATCATATTAGAAAATATTATCAAAAAATCAGATTTATAAATCAGGCTGATGTTTTTCTATTTATAAATTTTATGAATTCGTTACATCCAAATGTTACTTTTACAGTTGAAAATGAAACGAATAGAGTCTTACTTTTTCTGGATCTTTCTATTGAAAGAAAATCTCTTAGTTACGAGACTGGAATTTATAAGAAGCAAACTGATACAGGTTTTTATACTTCAATGGACAGTTTTTTTAGTTAAATAAAGAAGCATGATTTAAGGTTTTATATATCGATGCTGGTGTTCCACTTTTGTTAAATCTGTAGACTGTGTTTATAAATTAAGTTCTCTGTTAAATACCTTTGCAAGAATTTTCAAAAATCAGAGTTTAGCTTCTGATATATCTAAAAAATCGAATTATCATTAGATGTCAATAATATGCCTAAATAACGAATGCTTAAGACGTATGCCTAAGAAAAGAATGTTCAAGCAACAGTCTCAACCAGCTTATTATGTAATCGGTTACATAATCATCAAAATAATTCTGGGCATACATAGGTTCAAATTAAGATTCATCCAACAGTATTAAAAAATATTTTTGAGCGTATTCTCTTTGACTGTTCTTTCCCTTTAAGTGTTGATCGTAAGTATTTTTCATTGGAGTCTATGAGTATAACACCTTCATGATCCATGAAAACGGAAAATATAATCTCTAAACCATGACTTGTCTCTATTTGCATCTTCAAATATGGCTTCTCTCCAGGATATTTCCACTTTGCTGACTCTCGCTTTCTTTCCAGCAAATACATGGTAAAGATACTGAGTTGAGTGTTATCCTCCGTAATTAAATTTTTAGGATAGTCTCCGAAAGCTGGTCTCACAGGTTCAAGTTGTTCTCACAGTACTCCAAGCGCTTTGCATTATTTCACCAGCCAATAAGCGGAGTTCGAATCGGGATCTGAGTTAAGTTTTGTTGACAATGTTTTTATGGTAATTCGACGCTCTTCTTGGATAATGTTCTCATATTTTTCATCAACTGTATCAAAAATGTGTACATTTTTCTTGATCAAAAAAATGGTGCGGCAGCTTCTAAACTATCTCACCCAATATTTAACAGTTGTCAGAGTTGAGGAGCTATCTAGGTAAGTTGACTGCAAAAGATCGTAGATTTCACTGCATGTCTTCTGCAACACAAAGAACTCAATAACGATACGACGTCTAAAATCATCGCACTGACGTAAATTCACAATGTCACTGTTTGATTGTAAAAATGAGGGGGGTGACCAGACCGGCAACAACGGCAGCGAGCCCGGTGGTGATGCTACAGGAAAAGCTTACTAAGCAAGAGATCCAACATGGAACACAAGTTCTCGAATTTAAATTCTGCAAATGAAGCTCTCCAGGAGAAATTAAAAGATTGTAATGAAAAAAATAAACGATTTAAATCGACAGTTGGAAGAAGAAAAGGCAGCTCACGAACATACAATGAAAACAAACAGTAGATAGGTGTGAAATCGGTTGTCAAATCGCGATATTAGTGACCGAAACTGATTCTGAATCGATTTCCGAAATAGAAAAAGTCACCAATATCGAAAATTCGGAACCTGGTTTAAACGAGTCAAAATAGTTTGAAAAGGTCAAATAATTGTTTAGCAAATATTTGAACGTTGAGTGAAAACGTCAACATAAAATTTCGAATGTAATTCGAATATTATAATCAAATTAATAAAATATGGTTTTGGAACGATCCTAACGCAATAATTCGTCAATCAATCAAATGATCGAACATAAAACATTTTCTATTCAAGCAAACCAAATCCGTCGGCAGAAATAATCGCCGATATTAACGAATTGAAAATCTTTCTGAATTCATTGCTTCATTTGCAAATATCATTCAAGAAAATTTCTCGCAATATTCCTCAAACAACAGCAACAATAACGACAAATTAATCACTAAATCGAAATTATCAGAACTCAAACAGCAAATGAAATAATGGAACAAATCCTCACGAACGAATCTTATTTCAAATCGATTGCCACAAAACTCAATCGAATTAAAACACGTCGAATTTATCTCCGTCGAAGTATGTGCGTGCAAAAGAATGTATTAAATATTCATTAAAGGTTGAACGCATACCTACACCACCATATATTTTTGGGGCGTAGATATTATGCTTGCTTGCGTTAGATGGAACTTCTAAGATGTTTTTCAAGAGGGTTCTCATACGCATAACCAGACTGTTATGGGTGTCATTCAGCTGCAGGACCAGAATGTTATAGGTCCTGAAGGCATTTACATATCTACTGTGCGGGAAGGTTTTCTTCCACGGAAGGAGATCAGATTCCACATCCTTCTCAAAATCTCCTATCAAATCATAAAATAGAGTTTTGGGGGTGGCAAATTGGACATTTAATGCTTGAGTGCCCCAAGTGAACAAAACCGTAAACGGGGTCGATGTTTGTGACCATCTTATTGAATATTTTTACTGATTCTTCGGTTTCGGGCAACTAGTTACTGCACACTTGGATGGATGAATTTAGATGAAGATAATGGAAAATATCATCTCTCAACCATGACTTGTCTTCATTCGCATCTTCAAATATGGCTTCTGTCCAGACAATTTTCACACTGCTGACTCTCGCTTTGTTTCCAACAAATACATGGTAAAGATACTGAGTGGGGTTTATCATCCGTAATTAAATTTTTAGGAAAGTCTCTCCACGCTGGTTTCACAGGTTCAAGTTGTTCTCACTGCAATCTAAGCAGTTTCGCATTATTTCACTAATCAATAAGCGGAGTTCAAATCGAGTGCTGAGTTACGTTTTGTTGAAAGCGTTTTCATGGTAATTCGACGCTCTTCTTGGATAATGTTCTCATTTTTCATCAACCACATATAAAAATCCTGTATATGAAAAATGTCTAGTAGCTAACCTAATTTTCTTGATCAAAAAAAGGTGCGACAGATGGTGCATTTACGACAATGTCGGAATAAAATTTTAAATGCGTTTGATAAAATAAAACAATTACATAAATTACAACCGACATTAATTAATGTAATCACATAAAAAAACTAAAATTTGCTGTTATATTTTATTACATTTGTCGGGTACTTATTTAACGGACCACGTACAACTGTTATAAAAGGCTGTAACCGTGCAACGTTCCTCTCAGGCAATAAATAATAAAACATTCAACCATTTGTTAAGGCCATGGTAAATTTTATTTTTCTAATCAAATTATTTTTTCGTTAGCTTTGAAATTCTACTACGTTATATTTCGTGTTCTCGTGGATCGATATTCAGTGGATCTTATTACACCTAAAATACTTGCAAGCGATCTCCAGTTAATGCGGTTAGGAGCAACATTGTTTTCTGATGAGAATTGTTTTCATTGAATTGTGATGAAAATAATACGAACTGATGTTCACAAGATGATAAATCACAAAATCTTTCTTGGAATTCCCTATATTCACAGCAAAAGCCAAGTCTTGGAGCTAGCCTTCGTTATTCATCTATTATTTCATTCGTGTTTTGTCCTTTCATCTCTAAAAAATACTATTTCTTGTTTCAACTGATAAAAATTTGCCAGTACTTTGTGACATGACAACCAGCGAATTTCTGTGTAGAGTGGAATGTCTGTGAACTGATTATCTATATATTCTAACAGTTGACTGAACTGACGGTGGATGAGAGCACGACCTCTTATAAATTTTCTTGTCTTTGTCACCAAGCTAAGTATATGATCCAATTTAAAATTTTTTGAACATAAATTTCGCTGATTAATTATATAGTGATGGTGAACAAATGATGAATGTGAATGTAAGTTTTCTATATTTTCGTAACTCGTTAGCAACAACATTATATCTGCCAACCATATTCGCTGCACCATCAGTAGATCAATATGCATGCCATCACAAATCAAACCCATATTACCACAGAACCTGATCGATTTTCTTGAAATGTTTTTGACTGTCGTAGTGTCATGCATGAATAGACTATAAAAGTTCTAAAAAAGCAATTCTTCTCAAATTTAAGTGCAAGATCACAAGCCTAATGAAAATTGCAAGTTGTGCTTTTCTACTGACGTCAACGAACTCATCAATAGCAATAGAAAATTGTTCTTATTAATTGAAATTTCAGCAATCCGATCATCAACAGTGTTCCTGGTTAGTGAAATGTTGTTGATTAAATGTACAAGCTCTGGACATACAATTTTAGCTTTTGTTAACAAGGGATTGCTTTATAAAACCCTTTTTAATATAAGACTTTATGAGTGGAACTGGGTTTTTCGCATAATCATGCGTTTGTGTGGTATTTTTAAGTTGAAAATTTATTTTGATTGTTCTTTAGGGATTCAAATTTTAGATTTAACTAATAAAACTTCAAAATTTTTTATAAATCAATCAAAAAATAGATATATACAATCAATAAAAAGAAAAAACAAAATTTAAATTTATCAATTTATATATAAATCTATTATTAGAAGTAAATTGAAATTACGGTTTTTTTACACTGGAATTTAATTATTCCTCTGGATTGGAAAGTCGGTTGGGTTCATTGTAATCTACAGCTCGGGACGTATCTTCTGGAGTGTTGCTTTGATAAAAATTTGTCGATGTCGAAAATCTGATAATTTAACTCGTCGGTTTACGTCATTATCGGCAATTTGGTCATAGTTCTGGATAGGATTTACCGATTTTGATAATCTTGGGTTCGTTGGGACGGTCATCGCTTTCTGCTTACTGTGGTGTTAATGAGAATCAGGAAATCCAGACATTTTCGAACCGAATTTGCAGTACCAAGACCATTTTCCGGAATTTTTCGACGTTGGCAAATTGTATGGTGTCGATCCCGGTACCACAGAATTCGTAATTGCGGGCTGATTCCACATGTGTGATTAAAATTTTTTTTGCCTCGATCACTTCAATGATTTGGAAGTGAGGCCGAAAAAGCTCCTGGGGTCCACAACCGGCATTCGAACCGGAAGCATTTTTAACCGGATAATTTATGGATTCCGTTGTGCACCGCGATGATTGATCATGCGGATTGTACAAATTCGGGAAACATGTCATGAGGTGCGTGTAAAACGTTAATCAAAGTAAATTAGCCCAATTCAGATCGAGTTCGCGTATAGCCAAATGGAACCAATTGGCGGATTAGTTCAATCGATGTATCAGATTAATCGTCGTACCAAGTTTAAAAACATCAATGTTTAGTATAAAAAATAAATTCAAAAAGACACAAATTTTAAATTCAATAATTATCATAATATTAAATCAAAAATTACACTTATTTCCTTTTAAATTGATTGATTCAAACAAATTTTGGGGTTTTTTCGAATTGTTCGGTATTGTTACAATTTTTGTACTTTTGTTTTCATCAGGACGGGCTTGCATTTCACGCGTTTTACGAGTTACTAATATTTTTGGTTTTGTAAGCCCGAATCATTTGATAGGTCGTATGATTTGATAGGTCTCACCTAAATTCAACGATTTCTTATACACTCATTATCACTAGAAGATGGATTTCTTAAGAACAAATTTATCCTTAGCATTATTCGTCTAATTTATCTTAGAAATTCAGTCATTGCAAATAAACTTACAAGTAACAATTTAATGAATTTTGATTTTGAATTGATTATTTTATTGCACAATCTTCACCAGAACTTTTAACTAGAAAATCTGCAGAGTTGAAATATATTAAATATGTAACTAAATATATATATATATATATATATATATATATATATAAATATATAAATATATATATATATATATATATATATTAAATATATATTTAAATATATAATAATATTACATTATTGATAACAATGATTCTAATAATAATTCTTCTAAAAATAATAATAATATTATAATACTAATAAAAGTTTATTAATAACTAATAAAAGTTTAATATTAATAGTATTAATAAAAATAATTATGAGAATATTTTACAAATAATACTAATCGTATAGACAATTAATAATATTATTATTAATAATAACAAAAAGTTATACAAATAAAAGTTAATAATAGTAAATTATCAATCACTTTATATCACTTATAATTATATTACATTTATATATATAAATGTAATATAATTATAAGTGATATAAAGTGATTGGTAATTTATTATTATTAACTTTTATTTGTATAACTTGTATAAATTTGTATAAATTGCCATAATTCCTCGACGCCACGCGTGACCACCTATCCGACAGGCAACCCGACAACCACTGACACGTCCAGAACGCACGGCCGGAGAAGACTCGTCGATTTAGTAGAGATTATTTATATATTAAATTTTATTATAATATTAATTAAAGGTTATAAAAATGATAATGATATCAATAATAAAACAAACAAATTAAACCATAATTATAATTATGATAATAAATAAACAATAATAATAATACAATAGAAGTAAATAATAATAATAGTTATTGTTCGGGATTCGAACATTTGAATTATTACATTTTAAATTAAATTATTATCATTATTTATATATTATCAAAGAAAATCAAATCAAATTGAAAAGGAAGTTGAGCTTCCGACATTTACTTGAAAAAACAATTTTTTGTTTGTTTTTTGTAAAAATTTTGGTTTTTGAACAATGATTTTTTTTCAATTTGAGCATGATTAATTTTTTGATAAGAATTGTGTTTGATCTTTCCTTGTAAAAAATGACCTTATAATTGTTTAAAATTATTATGATTCAAAATGATGCTTAAAAAATACTCGAATTGCTCGAGAAAATAAATTGTGATTGATATTCTCTTGATTGATGTGATTTGCTCGAGAGCGATGGGAGTGCGATGACGCCGAGAGTATTGGAAGTGTTTCTGCTGATAGATTTCTTGCGGGAATTGTATAAAGTTATTAGATATCGGAGCTGAAGTTATTTGTGGGATTCGTGAAACTAATGAAGAATCAATGGACATAAGTTATGTCAATCTGAGTGTCATTTCATTGTCGAATGATCTTCAAGTTCTACACACTCAAATCAGTTCTCTGAAAGAAAACTTAAATAATAACAATAAAGAATTGTATGCAGTTATCTCTTTTTGTACCCGTGACGTTAGTACGAATCATCGTCCAGTATCTGAGATAGATGTTGATCAAATTAAGACCTGTATTAATGAAGAGATATTACCCGCCGTGATAGTAACGCGACTCATGTTACCAATCATTAGAAAATCAACAGGACGACTAATTGCCAATTCGATTGCCACCACTGCTGGTACATTATAAGCTCGGATAAAATATCCTAAATGTTGTTCACTGATTTTCCAGCTGGACAGACTTTCACGTACATTTCAATTTCCTTCTGTAGTCCGAGAGCTTAGTCCTTGGTCCGCCAAAAAATTGTTTTGCTCTTTCGAAATTTCCACCCTTCGATCAACTATATGTAGCTCTAACTGTCCATCCGCTGATCCTGTACTCGACCTGTCACGAAACCAATTGTTTAGAGATTATGGAGAGCTCTATAAATAACTCAGCTACAATGATAACGATTTTTTGATCCATCATAAATCAATAGATCGACATCTAAATACACTGCATAATTGATCGAGTACTGTGATACGTCGATGGTAAATAATTTATTTCACAGAGTATTTTTGAATTATTTAAACAACAGTATTTTTTACATTTATTTAATTTTTTCTGTAATTTGTCAGAGCGCCACAGAAAGTTTTACTGAGAATTATCCTTAAGGAAATTAAACTGTGAGAATATTGAAGTGTGGAAATTATATAAATATTGTTAATAACTATTACTATCAATTATATTATTTATTGTGAATTATTCCCCGCATGGAAACAGTACATGACAACAATAAAAGAGCAAACGGTCAAGTGATTCATGAAAAGGTTTTTATAGAAGGCATAAATTACTTTTCGTCCAATAAAGTGATCTCGTTCTCCCCCAGCCACACTGAAATGCCCTTCCATTAAGCATTGAAAACCTTTATATTGAAAACATATATTATGTCAACTAAATTCAGTTCGATCAACTACATAAAGGTTTAGTACCTTTTATTGAATTTTTAAGTAATAATGTTCTGCTTCTTTTAGATTTTTAATTTTCGATTTTTTAGTCAAATAATCCAGATTAACTGTAGTTACACTCACATAAAGGAACAAAGTATAATGACCTTTTCATATTGCTTTGATTTGCGCATTAATATTATCGAAGTGTCATTGTAGTGACACAAAATTTTAATCGGTATTTATAAATATTAAATATATATTAGAAATCCGATATTTCTTATTTATAATTACAATTTCCTCAAAGACAAAGGACTTTCTCAGAGTATCATTGAATGTTCCTCGAAATTGAGACTTGTGTTACTGGTAGGTGTAATGAATCACGTTTTTTTCTTTTATTTTTGTTCCTTCGTGGAGTATATGGAGAAATGGTGCATTATGCAGCTAATTTCAATTTTTCAACCAATTGATTTTTTTTGAACTTTTATCAGTAATTTTTTTGTGAATTAAAGAAAAGAAAAAAAACCAAAATGTAAATACAAAAATTAAAAATATTCAATGGCATGTAAAAATTTTAATTTGATTAAATGATTTTTGTTTGAATATACTAGACATTTGAAAAGACCAATTTTGTAAATAAATATTATTATCGAATTATCAAACGACTTTGTCGAATCAAAACAAGTTATACACTTTTTTTTAGTTTGTTTTTTTTATTTTTAGCATCTAGTTAATTCGGGTTTCATATCACGTTTTACCACCGCCTCCACCACAAGTCCGATCCGATGACCGTCCAATCGAAAATTGTCGCCAATTATAGACTTGTCGAAATCCTTCCCGTCCTCGAAGGATCTAGTTCATCGGCATCGATTTTTTGCCGAATGATTCCGACAACGGCGGAAACGGTCGACCGAAATTGCCGATTCTCGTATTGGTGATCGAATATCCGGTTCGGCCGTTCTGATTGAGACATCGCCACATGATAGTCGATTATTGCAGACTACCAAAGTCATGAATTTGTATCTTGACTCTATTAGTTTCGTTATAAATTGATATGTGAGCCTCCCATCTCTTTCGAATGGTATTGAGCCTCTAGGCTCTTTAGAGGGTCCACCCAAACTAAAGAATCACTAGCAGCCCACCGATAGGCCTCCTACGGGGTCGGATAGTTTCGGTCTC
>MQRK01216021.1:10756-23286 GCA_001938485.1 Girardia tigrina
ATTTCTTCACTATCACTGTGATCAGTTTCTTTTTGGGATTCCGACAAATACTTTTTTACAAATTGCTACAAATTTTTTTTTATAAATTGCTTTAAAAACGATACACCTACTATTTGATTTGAAAAAATTTTTTGAAAACTTCATTACACCTACTATTTCATGTCCACCTACTATTTGATGTTATCCGTTAATTAAATATGTAAAGTTTGGAAAAAAGAAATTACTAAAATTAAGAAGATCTAATTAAATTGTTAATAATTAAAAAATAATAAATCAAATATTAATATGATAAGTATTTTTATTTATATCGGTTTAAGATTTATAAAACAAATTTTTTCTCAAAAAAAAGTTTGTTTAAATATTAGATTTAAACATTTTTTGTGTAGTATAATAAAGTCTAGATGTCTGAAGTAACTTTTGATAATAATTCCGAGGATGTTCCAAGAACCTCTAATAAAGTTATTTTATTCGAACTAAATTTTTATTTTAATTAACAAAAACAAATAGTTTTAAAATTGCATTTGAATTTTTCGATGAAAATATACCATTATTTTTAAAATAATAGTTTTTTTATAATTATTAATAAATTTCTCGAGAATTCAAGGATCCCTCGATAGATATTAAAACATATGGTTTGTGATCAGATCTAATTATTCAAAAAGAATGCATCATTTGATCAAATAAAAGTAAATCGAGACATACAAACATTTTAAAATATTTTGTAACGTTATGATTTATTTTGAAAATTTTATACACTAAATAAGTTTTGACATTATAAAAGCAGACTGAATTGTTTGCCGATAATAGTTGAATCGTCAAATTAACATTCTAAAACACTGAGAGTTCATTTTTATCATTTTTTTCCGAGACAGTGTTAGTTGTACCATTGACTCAGTTTATTTGAATAATTTAGACTTGATAAAAGGGCCTTAGACTTTGATAATGATACAACTTATTAACTATTCATTTATCGTCGTATTTTTGATGTTAAATGTTTTTTTACGTAGAAAAATCTATTAATCAATAAGGGTTTATAATTGTTAACATTTTATTAACTATAGTAATTTATTTGAAAATAATTTAGTTCAAAACAGTAATATTTCAGACAACAGAAACATTTTTTATCATTCAAAATTGTTTTAATCGACATAAATATTTTAGTTTCTTTCAATTTAAACAAAAAAAACTAATAAATTTTATCTCAGTCATAACTCATTGGATTATCAACCAATAATATTGACTTTTAGTGTTGCATGGCAACATGTACACAAAATCTCACTACTGACAAACAGTAAGCGATGAAATATAAATATGGATATTTATTAAAGTCTAATTTGCAAATTTTCTAGAAAAGTAATTTCCATAAATAAATCACTATGATTCATTACTGTAAAAACAAAATCGTCATGAAATTTGCAGTTTGTTTCAACACTGACGATTCTGGCAATTGATTTTTGGTTTGAGATTTGCAAACAATTTTGATTTATTAAATACAAACTTAAAAGGAAAATAAATTTCTGTATTTAAAAAAAATAATATAAATTATTTTAAATGACATTAATTTCAAATGGAACCATTTTTATTAACACTTGAACTACTGATAAATTTATTTGAACAAAGGAATTAAATGTTTTTCATTTAAAGCATATTTATCTGATGATCAAGAAAAATAGGTTATTTTCTTAAAAATTATTATTTCCTCCATTAAATTCCATCCCAAAATTTAAAATCAAGTCCATTTAGGTTTTTTAAAAATTTAAATTTTTCAATGAAAAAAAAATCGTCATGAAATTTCGAGTTGGTTCAGAAAACGTTTACGGATTTTTGCGAAGAATTTGATACTACAGTGTCTTAACTTGTGTTCTCTCAATCGACGAAACCCACGTTTAGAACGAAATATGTTGTAGCTTCTAGTGATCTAATAAATGATTATTTCAGTGATATTTTTCATTGTTCACTATTTTAAAATAAAATCAATTGTTATTTCATTTGCAAATTTTTGTGAAATTAATTAGATTGTCACAAATTCTATAATATCCGCTATATGAAACGATATGCGAGTAAAACAATAATTTCCTTGTTTGTAGGAAAGACCCCTTTCTACTGAGATACTTTGTCAAGCTCGACCTGGTTATAAGCCTTTCTTAGGTCGATCAAACTATATGATATATAACTATATTTATATAAATTCATTTAAATATTCAAATGGAACTATTTTTACTAATCCTAGAACTACTACTACTAATAATAAATCTATTTGAAATAATAATTAAAATTTGTTTTTATTTTTTTCGAAAAATTTGATGTAACTGTGTCGTAACCTTTCGTTCTTTTAATTGGCGAAATACCTGAAGACATTCTGTTTAGAATGAAACATATTGTGAATTGTAGCGATCTAATAAATGATTATTGTAAGGTTATTTTTTATTGTTCACTACGTATTTTGAAAAAATATAGTGATCAATTTGATTTAATAATTACAAAACTATAGAATTATCCTATAGCCCCTTATGTAGTTATGTACCATATTTTCTTTTCAAATTACATGTTTGGTAATTGTAAATTGTTTTATTTAAAACTTTGTTTTTCAAAATTACCAAATAAAAGTTTAATTTGACCCCCGTATTGTATCAACAGCAATAAAGCATTTTTTAAATTTAAATCGTCCAAATAACGATAGTTATGATTGAAAGAGCCATTGTGAAATTTAAAGTTGTTTCAACTGACGGTTCCGGTAACTGATTTAGAGTGTAAAAATTTTTTTTTTGAAAAAACAAATGTTAATTCACTAAAATTATTTGAATGATACATATTTTTATAAAACGTCATACCAATATAAATTCATTTAACTTCTCCAGGGGAACCATTTTTATTAACCCTATAACTACTACTAATAATAAATTTATTTAAACTAAAAATCAAGTTAATAGTTGTTAATTTAAATCCTTCAATTTTTTTAAAATAAAAGTATGAATGAATAATCATTAGACGGACAATTAATTATGTTTTTTTTCATTTGCAACCGAAACACTCACTGATATATGCGGTATATAAATCACTATATTTATAGATGACAAAAAAATGTTGATTGAATATCACAAAAACTCTTTTATTCACACTCAATATGATTACGAATCAAAATCAATAAATATTATGAATGTCATTTGTAAAGAAAATAGATGATGTTAAATGACCACAATGAGATTTAGCAATGAAAAAATAACTGAATTTATTGGCACTAAAAGATCGGTAATTCAATAGATAAACAAAATCCAAAGAGAAAAAAATGTTTTATTAAAATAGCAATAAAATTTTGATACATTACGGTTCTCGTTCCCACCGAAATAAAATGTAAAAATTTATAAGTTATTAGGGTGGATTGAGGACCGCGCTGTGGAGTGATTAAGTAAGAGTCTATCATGGGTCGTATGCACCCCTATCGAGATTGAGATCGGGTATGTATAGATTAATAGAGGGGTTAGATACTATTTGCGGTTAACTCTAAGTCCAGATATATTTTTGTTATGAATCAGAACGGTAATATACATTTGAATGTCTAAAAGATCGATAATTAAAAAAAGTAAAAACATCGAACTCTTAATAAAATGTTAATAAAGAAAAGAGTATATATTTGGTCTTCACATAAAAGTACTATGTATCACTCGTTCATGAAGAACAAAATAATACTCTTACGTGTTTCTAATTAGTAACATTGAGCTGTAGACGTAAATACCACTAAAATCTTTAATTCACATGGATTATAACAATTAATAAATTTTTCATTTTGTTTATCGAGTATTTTTCATTATTGATTATATTTTAACAAAATTAATTTTAAATAATCGTGGTCATCACACGCTGATGGGTTCTTCATTGTCGGTGGAGTCTCCGTTCTCGGTCCATCCATTGCAGTCCTTCTCCTTGTCGTGATAAATTTTTCTACTCAAATTAGTTGTTATTCTCTAACACGACAATTTCTCCAACGGTTCTCTATTCCAAAATAAAAAAAACCGATTTAAATAATACTATAAATTTATTTAAATTAAAAATGAATACGATTATTTTTAAATGTTGGTAAATGTAAATCATCAGTTTTTTTAAACATGAAATTTTCAATAAAACTTCGAAAATATTCCATTTAAAAAGTATAACTCGACCAAAAATAAAGCTTTAAAATTTATTAAATTAAAATCAATTGATTAATTAAAATTCAAGTATCTATCAAGTTGATTATGGTAATGAAATTGGTAGCAAAGAATCAATGAATAGTCATAACACGGATAATTTCCTTTGCAAATTAGTACAACAAAAAACAACTGAAACACCCACTGACATATACGGTATAAAGATCGTGATTTTTATAGATGATAACAAAGTGTACATTAAATACTACAAAAAATGTTTTATTCACAACAGGCGCGTAGCCAGGGGGGGTGATTGGGTGGATTTCCACCCCCCTGATTAAATGCCCCACTTAGTTTCGATCATTTTTTTTATTTCTATGCAGACGATTTAAACGGAACACTTCAGATGTTCTTAGCAGAAGTTGAAATGTGGCAGAAAAGATTGAAAAAGTTAGCCGAGAAGCCAAAAACAGCAATAGACCACCTTAAAAATTGCCCACAACAATTGTTCCCGAATGTTTTTACATTACTGAAAATTTACAAAGTGATTCCTGTAACGACTGCTGATATGGAACGATCATTCAGTAAGATGAAACAACTCAAAACCGATGACAGAAATACGACAGGAGAGGAAAGACTCAATGGATTAATGTTTTTGAGCATTCATTGTGACATAGAAGTATCGTTTGAAGATTTTATTCACGAGTTCCGCAAAGGAAAGCGTCGGCTGGACATGTAATTATAAAGAAATAAAAATAAATAAATATTATTTCATTCTTATTTTTTCCAAGTTTATATTTAAGATTGCTAGATCTTTCAGGAATTTTTTTCCACCCCCCCTCTGCAATCCTGGCTACGCCGCTGATTCACAATATATGTATTAGTAAATTTGACGAAAAATATAAATGACCACATTAAGCAATATGTATGCACTACCGTTCTGCCAAATAAGAACTTACAAATATTGATATTTAAAGTCTTTTTCCGCACCTAGAGATAGTAATCAAACTTAGAAATAATTATTTATTATTTTAACGGAGACAAGAACAGCATTTTAAAATAACTAAAATTATAACACAACAATCTTTAAATCATCATATATATTTTTCATTCAGTTTCTATCGAATATATATTGTCAAATATTTGGCAATCATCACGCTCTGACCGGTTCTTCTATGTCGACAGTCCCCGCTCTGGGTCACCTCTCTCACCGTCGACGTCCATTGCATTTCTCTGTCCCCTTTTGATAATTATTTCTACTCGTATTAGTTATTATACGATAAAAAAAATATTTCCAACTTTATTAAATTCCAAAAATAAAATTCAGTTAAAATAAATTTATTTGATTTCAAAAATATGAATTAATTTAATCAATTAATCATTTAAATATCTTTCAATTTAATTAATATTGCAATAAATTTAATTAATAGTATACGAATGAAAAAAAATTATTTTCGTTGCAAATTATTAAATCGAATCAAAATGCAAAAAAAATCGAAATTTGGGGATGAAAATAAATTATCCTTTAAACATGAAGATTAATTATGAGTATTATGTATCACCAGATTCAAAATGTGTTAAAATAACATTTTATATTTCCATTTTAGTGATTTAAAAATGCTTAATATAATATTATTTATTCGAGATAAGAAACAATTGTTTATAACAAATATAATAAATCAATAATCCGTCAATTTCAAATCATCATTTAGTATTATTGATAAATCCCTCATTCTAAATGCATTTTTTAAAATCAATAAAAGCGAGTTAAACGACCGCACACAAAATCATACAAATTTATGACCCAAAACACGTGTTATAAAAATATCAATATTCTTAAAACAAATTAAAAAAAGCAAAATCAAAAGATAAAAACATTTAACTTTTATTAAAATGGTAATAAAGCTGCTTTCGATATATAACAGTATATCCAAATATATAGAATACTAAACAATAACTTATAACAAACACTAAATGCTTTACATCATCTCTATTTTTCATTCAGTTTTTATCGATTTATATTAAATTGATTATATATTTTGACATATTCGATATGAAAAGATGGCGACAATCACGCGCTGACGGCTTCTTCTTTGTCGGCGGAGTCTCCGTTCTCGGTCACCTCTCTCACCGCGGCCGCACCGTTGCAGTCCTTCTCCTTCTCCTTCTCCTTGCCGTGGTCCTCCTTGGTCGCCTTGTCCCCGGTCGTCTCTGTCTCGTCGTCGTCTTTCTCCGAGTCCTCTTCGCCGTCTTTCACATCGTCTTCGTCGTCATCTTCGACCTCGTCGCCATTTTGAGCCTTGTCTTCCTCGACCTCTGCAAAAAACGTATATTAATCAATCAAATCATCATCGTTGTCGATGAAAACCGGCCGGGAATTATCAATTTCGTTTGAAACTGCCGAGAAAATTGATTTTTTTTTCAATATAAAAAACAACAAAAATCG
This sequence comes from Girardia tigrina, assembly GCA_001938485.1. NCBI lineage: Eukaryota > Metazoa > Platyhelminthes > Tricladida > Dugesiidae > Girardia > Girardia tigrina. Next base: position 17,327 of record MQRK01216021.1, read on the forward strand.
ACAAAAAATCAAAAAAAAACAAAATTCGATTCAAGTTTCAAATTTTATATACCTTTGTTGTTTTTTTCGTCGTCCTTTAAATCGGACAGTCTTTGTCTTTTAGTTTCAGGTTCATCGTTATCTACTTTTTCTATTAGGGTTTTTTTCTCAACTACTTCTTTCAAGTTATGTTGTTTCTCTTCAGTGGTGGTAACGGGTGTATTATGATCTACAGATGACATGTCTAAATAATAATTAAAACTCGATGAACATGACACATGAGACAAATTATACACACAAAAAAAATAAATCATTAAAAAAAGTCAGGCGGCAGTAATAAATAAAAAAAATTAAAAATCAATAATCACAATATAATATGATAACAATAAGAAAACCCGAAATGAAAAAATACTCGAAAAAAATAAACAAAGCACAAAGATTAAAGAAAATCAGACGAACTTACTGAATAAGATATTTTCACTTTCTTTTCAATATGGAGTACAAAATGACGGATTATTAATGAAAATGATTTAAATAAACAAAATGAATTTTATTGAAATTTAATATTTATTTTGTTTGTTATATATTAGATAATTAATTATTTATTATTTTTTCTTAATAAATTTGATAATGAAGAATTGAAAATTTTTTTCGATTAGAAATTAATTTTTTTTTGAAAAAAAAATTAGAAATTTAAATCAAATTTTTTTTAATGTGAATAAATTTCAAATTGAAATCGAATTTTGAATAAAATTGAAATTAAAGGATTAAGTTGTTCTTATGTAATTTCTTTGGGGAATTTTGTGTAATATTTGTCGATTTGTTTTCATCTTTTACGTAATGTTGAGGGCTTAATTTTCAATTTAATACACGTGTTTTTTATTTGAAATTAGCCATTTAAATGATCAATTTTTTTGCAATCTAATTTTCAATTACCATTGCTCTTTTTAAGCTTTTATTTTTATATTTAAATTTTCTTGACAATATTTATATTTTGTACGGAGATAAATTTGGTAAGAATTGAATCGTACTTGCTCAAAAATAAAATAAAATCTAATATGTTTGACAGTCATTTTAAGTTTAAGAAATTGGAATATCTAAAATAGGGTGACTTCCCTTGTACACCCTGTTTTAGAACAAATGTTCAAAATACAAAAGTAGGTCGTGACTAAAAATTGTTATTTGATTTAATTTTCTATGCATATTTTTAACGTTTATATATTTATTCTGTCTTTTTGTCAACAATACTTTTTTTCTAATCTTGCAACAAATTTTTCGATCCTTTCCTGGTAACGTAGAAATCAAAATTTTTGTAAATGAATTCATAATAATACAATATTAAATAGTTATTTAGAGTATACTCATTGGTTTTGTGATATATTCGTCGATATTTTACTTTTTGAATTTTTTGGGGATTCGGTCGGAACAAAGGTAGAAAATATAAAGGCAGCTTTAAATAAGCGATAGTAAATTTTCAAAGTTTTTAATAACAATTACAAAACCTTTTGAAACGAATTTTTTGCTCTAAGTTTTTCGAAAACAATATGAGCATAAAAAATAGGATAAATTTTGAATTGGCCCAGGACTACGATCTTTACGGCATTTCTATGGGGCAAATTAGGGACTGCCAAAACAGCAGTAGAAAATTACCCGATTAAGAGTACAAGCAATGGTTTTAATTGATATTCTATTTTGCTTATCAACATCATATGTCATATGCATTACACTGATTAATCAAGCTTTATGTTTAATGTGCACCATAGAACCAAAGGACCTTTATAATTTTTCACAGTTCACTATATGTTTTAAAAAAGAAATAAAATAGATCATTGAAACTATTGAGGAAATGAATTTATACAAATCAGAAATAAGAGTTCGACTGCAGGTGGAAACTGACAGCCTGGGTGGTCTTTAGTCAAATCATCAAATAAGGTTTAAAATCCTCAGAGACCCTAAAATGATATCAACATTCAAATACGTGTGATTTAGTCTTTGATAAGCTTAGAGATCAGTGACAATGAAAACTAATTCTTTTAAAATTACGGCTAAATCATGACCATGATTTAAAATTAAAGAATTAAAATTTTTATTTGTAATTGAATTTTTATTTAATGTGCTATAGTTTAAACTGTATTTATCAAAATCATAAAATTCTACATTTTAATAATTTTTTTATATTTAATTAAATTGAAACACTCAGATAAAATTTATTTACAATTCACGCGTCAATTTTTTTCGCAATTAACACAACTTTAATACCGAATTTTTATTACCCAATTGATTAAGATTTATATAATTAATAAAATTTTAATTTTCTTGGCCCTCTGACGGCCATTTCTCGCTCTCTGAAATCGTGGAGCGACAACCTCCAATCATAAATTGTGGCCATAATGAGGCCCGTTTTCCTTTCTCTCTTGTGACATTGCACGAAAAATATGTATTATTTTTCGACGCATTAAACAGCACTTTCATTTTATCTTTGAAGGCAAAATCTAACGCCTGCATCGGGAAATACCGGATGCAATTTGCCAGATTTCCTCTCTAAAATGGAACTAAACCTTCATTTTGAAATATGACCATCATACAATCGTTCGCCTCGTTGTAAGGCCGGTCAATGAGACCTTGTCTCAACATTTCCCCTTGGTTTTGAACCAACAATTTAACAAGTTCTATCGGAACTTCCGCTGTTTTCGAGATCACAGCAGCAAACTCGCTCAATGCAAAATTTTCAATAACACTCAATTCTTTCATAATGATGATAATAATTAACTAAGAAATGAAATCAATAATTTTTATTTGATACCAATTTTCTATATAAAATAATTCGTTTAAATAAACGAATTAAATCTAATTCATTATTAACATACAAACACACACACACATATAATTTTGTTGGGTATTAAAATCTTTAAACTTAAATATTTACTTTTTAGAAACACAAGTCTTTAATCTTTAATCTTTACTCTTTAAACTTTAATTGCAAATCTGACTCAAATTAATCAGTAAGGACTAAACACAATCAAACAAAGTTTTCATTTTTATTCTTAATTTAATTTTCCTTTTCTGATATTTAAAACTTTTTTCCTTAAATTTTCTTATTTATACTTACTGTTTTTATGCTGTATCGCTTCAACAAATATTTTTGAGAATATTAAGTCACAAATTTTTATAACTTTTACTAATTTTTAGTATGTATTTTTTAAAAAAAAACCTATAATTTTCTAAGCTTTTTAAGGGAGAGTCCCAAAATAACTTATTGCACCTCGAGGGGAAGGAGTTCAGATTTTTGAGACGATGTGTGACGAGAGGAAGATGATTTTGAGAAATGGGACGTCATATCGAAATGATGCACGAGGTTCAATCCCTTATCCAGTTTGTTATGTTCCACTATTCTCAATTTCATCTAATTATTTATAGTTATAATTCTTTGTTTGATAATCAAAAGAAAAATTAAAAACAAATGATTTAAACATGTTTCATTTTTTAAAAAAAAATTTAATGGGAGTTTAGAGCTTAGTGATGTCATATTTGAAGGGGAGTTTGACTTTTTGTGACGACTTGTGACAAGGAGGGTAGGAAAAGTAGATTAAAATTGTGCCTCGTCATATAAGAACGGCCCTTAAACATCTTTTTTAGAAAACGCTCTATTATTTTTAAAATAACTGTCTAAAAACAGTTTTATAATTTAACAGTCCTTTACAATTTTAATTTGAATTCTCGACTTATTACTTCAATTATTACAGGGATAATCATTTTAATATCAACATTAGAAAAAAATACTGACAATGATTTTACACTTTTATTAAAAAATATTAAAAAAACATACAAAAAATAAAAACTAGATTAGTGTTTTTTATTTTTAAATATATTGTTGTTTTTGGCCTGCTAACTTAACCCAACTTCTGATGTTACGATAGAAACCAGTATATTCACCAGAAAAATCCTCGGACATGAAAACTTGGTTGATTGCATCTCCGATATTATTCTCGGACTGAATTAATCTAATAGCATGATGCCGGGATTTTATCATAGAAAAAAATTCTTCTATTGGATTTAGTTCTGGGCTGTAAGGAACTAAATATCTAACTGTAATTCTATTCTCTGCAAAAAAACCTAAGATATCCTAATGCATTTTAATATCGAAAATTTTTCATTTTAAAATCGATATAAATTACCCATCAAATGGCAAGAAAACAAAGAAAGACAATAACAAGAGAAATTTATAACATAGTTGTGAATATGTCACAAAACGGAAAAAGATAAGACATCGCATATTTGTTGCAGATACATTGACAAACAATTATGAAAATAATAACGGATTACCAAAGTGGAGTTATATTCGAAGAAGCAGGCCTAAAGAGAAAATCTACTTGTAGAATTCGAAATTCAACAAATAATCAAATTGAACAAGTGAGGTTTAATACAAGTGGCACAGGATAAATATTTACTCCTTAAAAGAGGATTTCATTTTTGGATGTATTAATTGAAAGAAAATCGAAGGGCTATGAAACTGAAGTATTTCGAAAGAGTACTGACACGGGTTTATACAATAATCCTATGAGTTTCTGTGATCTCAAGTACAATAAAAATATGGTGAAAGGATTAATTCACAGTATTAAGAACACCAACATGGGTTTTCAAACTTTTATATTCAATACAGTCAGAATTGTCTTTTGGACAATTCTCAGCAAAACTCTCATCATTCGACATCGTTCTAAATTGATAAATTTTTTTTGTTAATGTTTGTTAATAAACAATTAATCGAACAAATTTTTCATTATTTTCAGATTTTATTTTTACAGTTCAAATTTGGTAATTTTAGTATTAATTTTATTTAAAAAATATTTTATTGAAAGAATGAACATTTATTTAATTCAAAACTTAGTTAAAACTATTTATCTTATTTAAATTTTAATATGAAAATTTGAAATGATTTAATATGTTTTTAATGATTTAATGTTTTTAAATATCTTATGCTGTACTTTAAAATGTAAATTATATTCGAATTTAGAATATCTATCGTGAACATCCAAAATATCAATTTTCCATCTGGGTGGGAGAAACACATTTCCAAATACTAAACTTGACATACAAAATTCAACAAACCAATTTCAACATACCAAATTTAAAATATTTCTCAGACACAGAATATGGAATTTATCTTCTACGTATTGTAGTGTGGATAAGGGAATTGTTGATCTTAAAAGTAGGTTAGAAAATAATGGATACAATAAAAATTATTTAAATAATTTGATAAAAAATACAATTGACTCAATTCGTGAAAAATCTAATAATAAAAATGAAAACATTATAAATAATGATAGTAGTAATGTAATAAAAACAATAAATTTATAATTACCATTTTCTGAAGACGCGTCTGATTTGAGGAAAGGACTAATCAAAAAGGTTCCTTCGGGTTTTAATTTGCGAGTGATCTTTATAACTAATAAACTATCGAGATATTTCTCAAATAAATCAAAAACTCCATCAGGTGTCCAAGCTAATCTAGTATTGTTGTGAATGTCACAAGTGTGAATCCTTGTACATTGGCGAAACAAATCGTCATCTCCGCACTAGAATAGCTGAACACACACAATTGAGTAGGAATAGCTCGATTCTAGATCACATTAAAAATGCAACATTAACTATGAAACTGAATTTACAGTTTTGAAGAAAAATTTTGACACATATCATGAGAGGATAGTCACTGAGTCATTATTAATAAAGCATTTAAAACCATGCTTAAATGTTCAAAGTGGATTATCCAATCATATTAAAATCTTTTAATATTAATTAAAAAAAAAGATAAAAAAAGAAAAGTTTAATTGCGTAATAGTCTATGTGCCATATAAATGACTTGTAATTTGAAACTGATGATGCCGTAATGGCGAAACATGTTTTGAAAAATAAAAAAACTTTTTAAATGGCGTTTGTTATTCATTTTTTTACAAATAAATTGGCATTAAATCTTTATATATATA
>MQRK01216022.1:10444-34165 GCA_001938485.1 Girardia tigrina
AATCTTAGTGGATATGACTCCCATTTCATAGTAAGAGAATTGGGAAAAATCAAAGGGAATATAGATGTTATTCCAAATAGTGAGGAGAAATACATCACATTTACCAAACATGTGGGGAGAATTAAGCTCCGATTCATCGATAGTTTTAGGTTCATGTCATCATCGCTGGACAGCCTTGTCAAGAATCTTCTAGCTGATGAACTGAAGGAAACCAAAAAATTGGAATTAGAAGAAGGGTTTGAGAATTGTTGACGAATCTTTCTAGTTATATAAATCCAATATTATTTTTTACAGATTTTTATTTTTTGATCTTGTTGAGTGTTAGTTGTGTTTTTATTTAAAAATAAAAGAACTCTAGTTTTATTTTATAAAAATATATTTATGTATCTACAATTGATTATAAGTAAAAGACTTGATAGAAGAGTAGTATTTTATTTGGCCCCTGGCCGATTTTATATTGAAACACCGAGAGCCTTTAGCGACAACTCGGGTTGATTTCAGTTTTTAGGTTTGTGTCAAACTTTGTTGGTATATAAAAAAATATAGTATTTAATAATTACGTTAGAATCCATTAATTCTTAATTGTTTTTAAATATCAATACTTTCAATTACTTTTTAGTTAGCTCTTTCTCTTTTCCTCCTTTGTTTTAAAATTCTCAACAACTTTTCAGTTCAATACAGAAATCTCACACTATTTCATTGTGATTCAACAATTGAATATTCTCGATTTTTGCACGTTTAAATACGGTTGAAAATAAATAATTTATGCGACGTCTCGACTTCTCGTCTTTCAAAACAAATTCTTTCTAACCTTTAAAATAAACTCTCTCTAACTTTTAAACTTTAAAACTTCTATACTTATTAATTAATAATGACCTTTTATACTAGGTCTTTCTTTTAAAATCAATTTTATATTTTAATTTAAATTTATTATTTCCTTTTAAATATCTGTCATTCTTTCTTCTTTTATTTACTCAAACTCTCTTAAATATTTTATTTATTTATATAAAAAAATATAATTTTATATTTATTATCATAAATATTCCATCTATGAAAAATATAATTATTTATCAATATTTATTAGTTTAAACAAATACATATAAATTTTAGGATAATACCTCAACAATCTATTATAAATTATTTTTATGTAAATTCATTTTAATGCGAATTCTGGTTGCTTGTTTCATCTGGATCTTCTAGCCAGTGGAACAAAAATAAATAAAAATGCAATTCAAAAAAACAATAAAAATAATAAAATAAAAGGTTCTAAAATTTGCATAAATGAATGAGTATATATATATATATATATATCAAATTAGTTTATCTAATTCATTAAAAATGTAAAAGTACAAAATTTTGTAATTTAAAAATAATTTAACTTGTAATAATTGAACAATTTTTTATTAATTAAATATAATTAATTATTTCAAATAATTCATCATGTTATTATTTACTTCGAGCAATAATTCATTTACTGAAATCAGATTTTAATAAAACCTTCACAATAATTTGTGAAATTTTCATTTCATTAAAATTATTATTTATTTTTTTTAAATATTATACATTTTCTGTTAATTAAAACGAAAAAAAATAACCAGACAAGTTAATTTAACTGTTTATACAATTTCAATTGAAAATTTTTAATTATTTTTCAAAATAAATAATTTATATTTATTTATTGAAAAATTATTTTTAATATTAAATTAAAAGAAAATATTTATTTTTCTTTGAAATTTTTTCGACTTATTTTTAAGTCATTGAATATTATATAATATTCTCGAATTTATTCTTATTTTATATAAATAATATTTGAAAAGCTTTTTTACAATCTTGATGAACTGATGAAGAAAGGAATTAAACATAAAAGCTTTTGTTGACTTTTGCTTTCGGAAAATTGTCAATTAAGCTATGTTTTATGTAAATATTGATTTAATTTATTTATTAATTAAATAAAAAAAATAAAAAATTAGTTATATCAATTTGTCATTTGTAGATCATTTAACCAATTATAATTCGATCATATTTGTCTTCAGTTTTTCATTTAATTTTTATTTACATCATGAACGAAACCATACTCAATCAACTGACGAAAGATCTCATTTTCAACAGTGAAGATCCAACGCTTTTATTGAAGCATCATTTTACATACATCGAATACATTCGTTCGACAAATGCATCAGATATTGATATCAAATATAAAGAAGTTGATATTAATGAAACCGTCAAACATCTTTTGCAAGATATTCTATCCCGGTCAAAAAACGACAGAAATTATATTAACATAATCGGTCCAATTTGGGTATTAATTGGGATTATAGGACTGATCAGTAACTTTTTGGTCGTGTTGGTGTTATGTGGAACCACGAGCCAAATGGTGTATCAAATCTTTTGCGTCGGACTCGCCATTACTGACCTGTGCTTTCTAAGTTTTGGAGCTTCTTTCACCGTTCTTCATTACATCTTTAATAATTGGGTTTTTGGTCAATTTCTGTGCAAATTTGTGAATTACATCATCTATGTTGGTAAAATCAGTATTATTTGTTATTTTGTAAATTTAAAATTTTTTTTAAAAAAATTAAGAAACCAATTATAAATATTCGATTAGAAATACTTGATACCAATTCTAAAAATATATCATATAAAATTATAAAAAAATAAAGTTTTAAAATTAAAAAAATAGATTAAATATATATTATTAAGTAATAAAAAAGAATTTTAAGAAAACACTTAACACTCTACATTATATCTTTATTAAAACGTCATAAATATCATATTCGAAAATTTTTGATATGACCCAGCAACGGAAAACCAAAAATGATACGGTAATTGTTTTCGGATGATAAAATCCCATATCCTTTTATGACCTGCAAGAACAATTTATCCATCTCAAAAGTTTCAATTCAATAAAAATAAAAATTTATTTTATTCAAAATATCGGAATTGAGTTTTATTTATCATTTATTAAATTTATTATTTATCATAATCATTTTAATTATTTTATGGGTGATCAAAAAAATAAAAAATAAAAATAATAAAAAATAACAAATCCTTTAATTTAAAATAAAACCAATTATTAAAAAAATAAAATGATCAATTTACTATAAATTATATAAAAAAATAATTAGTTACTGCAATTTTTTTTAATATTTCGTTTGTAATTCTATACGATTTTCATATCTAATTTTTGTTAATTGTAATCTTAATTTTATATTATAATAATTTCTAAATTATTTTATTATGAAAAAATGAATGAATTAATTTTTTTATTTTGAATAATATTTTGCATCATATTACTTTCACATAAAATTTTAATACATTTATTACACTAATTATTTATTTTACTATTTGAAAAATTTTAATTGTATTTTTTATTTAAATTTTATCCTTTTTACTTTTTTATATTTATTATAATAAAGATTGACATTATATGAAAGAAATAATTAAAAAGAAAAAGATGAAAAATAAAGTATTTATAACTACGTTTTAATTAATTATATATAATTAATATATAATTTTATTAAAAAAATAAATAAATATAATTCTAAAAAACTGGTATTTTATCAGATATATATATATATATATATATATATATATATATCAGCGGCGTAGCCAGGATTGCAGAGGGGAGGGGTGGAAAAAAATTCCTGAAAGATCTAGCAATCTTAAATATAATTGGGGTGCCTAATTATGTTTTAATTTTTTCAGGGGTGGGGGTGTCTCCCGATTTTAACCCTCTAAACTTAAACGATCCTTAAGCTCCTTAAACGTTCCTCGGACATCCTTTTTTCTCCCCGATTGAAATCCAATCAAGGGTTTCTATATTAATCTTTGTTTTCAGCCTCGCCAGTAGGGCTGAAGACGTGGATTAAAATGGGAACGCCCAATTGGATTTTAATTGGGGGAAAAACGAGAGGTCCCGTTCCTCTAAGTTTTGTTTTACGTAATAATTTTTTTAAACAATTTTTAGGGCATTTTATCAGGGGGGGGGTGGAAATTCACCCAATCACCCCCCTGGCTACGCGCCTGATACATATATTTAAGCTATAAAAATAAGACGACGCGTTTCGAGAAAAAAATCTCAATATTAGGTTAATCCACACCATGTACTAAACTACAAAAAAATAAATAAAGAAACAGTGATTTAATAGTTAATCAAAAATCAATTAATAAATTCTCCATTTTCAACAATTAAATCAATTCGGAGTCTAGATTTGGGATCCACAACTCAGACTAGTTGTCCGATTGATCCCTTTGGGGTTAATCAATATATTAATTATGTGTTAGAAAATTACCGACGGTTTGACTCTATTATTCAGTTTGACTCTAAAATTTTTGACCGAATAATTTAATGATGATTTCTGATTTGGATAGTTTAATCATTGAGGCGCCGTTTCCGGATCTTAAACAACCAAAAAGTTGTTTAGCACAAGAAAATTACAGAAAAGAGTGGAATAAACTATAATTAATAAGGAATCCAAAATTGTATTTACTGCAAAAATAGACCGAAAATTCATAATGTTATAAAAAATTAATATAATACAAATTCGAATTTAAGTAAATTTCTATTTAATTTATAAATAGGGCATAATTAGGTGTCAATCGCAAATTTGTTTTTTTTTAAATTACCAAAATGGCCCATGCATTTAGATAGTTAATTGTTTAATCGATTCGTGTATTAGCATTGAGATTACAAATTTTGGAAAAAGGTGTATCTCTTTTGGTAGTCCGAATTTCCAAATACATTTCTCTAATAATACCTTTCGTGTAGTCTTCTTGTCTTGGTGTGCGACTGCGGCCAAGCTGATGTACCTACTAAATTGATCGATTATTACTAAAATGTATTGGTATCCATTCATAGTCCTTCCGAATGGTCCGCAAAAGTCCATGTAAAATTTTTGAAATGGTTCGTCGGCAGATTGTTTAATGTGTTTCTCTTTCGTTTTTGCTGTCAGCGTCTTCCTTTTCTGGCAGTTTTCTCAACTTTCTACGATTTTCTTTATCTGTTGTCTTATTTCATACATATCGAAATCATCTTTTATGTAATTGTAAACTTTCTTACTTCCTGCGTGGCATAACATTTTATGTATATATTCTATAAAGACTGTTCTCTTCTTCATAGGGATCCAATATTTGTTATCTCTTGTCGTCACGATATTGTTTTTCAATTTTCCATTCTCTTCACTCATCTTTTCATCTTTCGTCTTTCTCTTAGACTTTTTCTTTTCTTTTTTCTTCAATCATTTGCTAGTACCTCTTTTATATTCGGATTTTCACAAAATTTTAATTTCTTTTCTTGATAATCTCTTTTCTTGATTCCAGTCTTTTACTTAATATTTCTGTTATTCTCCTCCAAAAAAGTCATTTGTTCTCTTTGCGTTTTCATGATGTTAACTATTCTCTTATAGCACTTCATTTTAAACGCTTTAAGTTTATTCATTTTCTTCTGATTTAGTGTCCCACTCTCGCATACACAGAGAAGTATTTCCAGACCATCATGGATATATTTAAAGTACTTAAAATGAAGTTCTATGGGAGAATACTTAAGATCACAGAAAAGAAAAGAGAGCAAATGACTTTGTCTAAAAGAGAGTGACAGAAATACTGGGTAAAGGATATTAGCGATCTTCATTTTGCTCTTAATGTTGATTTCTTTCAGGTAAAAAACTGAGTTGTAATACTTTTTTAAAATAAATTAAAAAACAATATCAATGATTAATAGAACAATTAATATTTAATGTTTTCATTGTTTAAAATAATTTTGGATGGCTTTAAAAATAACCGCAAATTGTTTTAATTGTTATCATTCATATCAAGAGCGAATGTCAATAATTTCAGAGAGTTTCAGAGATAATCAGAGGGCAGTTTAAATAATATATTATGTGACCTTTTTTATTCTAAAATAGTTTATGTTTTAATTGATTTTATATTATGTTTTACATTTAAAAATAAAAGTAAAATAAAACCTAATGAAATATTTTTTTAATGAAAGACAAAAGAAAAAAAAGAATTTTTTTTAAAATATTTTTTGAACAATGAAGGAAAACCCTGAAAAATATATTTATTATTATTCTATTTATAATGCCATATTGTTTTAGAATTGCATCTCTCTAATCTTGATGGTTCACTGATGGTTTCAATATTTTATTATTTAAAAAACAACATGATTATGAATTTTCAATACTTTAAAATGTATTCAAAATTATATAAATTTATATATTAATGAAAAAATAAATTTAAAAATTTAAGAAATAAGGTAAATATAATTTTATTTTTTATCATATTTTAATAGTAATTTTTTTGAAATAATCGAACCTAAAAATATCCTGAGTCAAATATTATTAGATATATTATTAAAAACAATAAATGTATTGCTTCTTGTATACCGCTATATGTTTTTTAAAGATTTTTGAGTGCTGGTCACGAATATCACAACAAAATCTATGTATCACGTTCTGTTAATGAGAGATATTAACTTTTATCATAATTTTTGCATACATTTTATCCAAAAATCTCATTCTATTAAATGAATAATCAGAACTATTTTGTCAGAGATTTCGGTCTGTCAAAATTTTGGTCAAAAAGACTGAGTAACTGGGTTCCAGGCTGCAGTAATGGTTTCTGCGAGTCAATGACAACGTTTATCCCCCAATATCTGTTTGTTACACTGCCCACACGAAGGAAATATATGTGATACTGAAACTGTTGCTCAGACACAACCAGTATAGCTGGTACAACTGGAATATTTGTGAAGATCTGAAGAAGCCGAAGAGAAACCTTTTTGCACTTACCTAAAAAAGGAAGTGCAACATATCACTGAAGATTCCTTTCGTCACTCAAACTTGAACTTCTTTTTCATGAATTTCAGTGCTGCTAGTGACAAATAAGCTGAGAATTTTCACAGCACATTGCCACAATGGAGAAATGATAGTATACAACTTTTTGCTAACATCTGTTGGATACTGCAACTTGATGAACCAGAAATTGGATACCAAAACAATCACGGGCAAAATATATTTAATTCTGTTGAACTTAATGGATCATATGGAACATAAAAGTGATTACATAGGTAAACATCTTAATGTATATTTCTTAGAGTTACTAGGTAAAATAAATACTATATTTGTAAATACCTTATAGGTACCTGCAACAATCACCTAAAGCATTTCAGGAATCAAAAATTAAGAAATATTTTAGACAGTGTAACCAAAGAGATCTTTTCCTAAAGAATCTTCTAAAAGATATTAATTTAAAGGTTATACATTTAAATTAAACAAATTTCGATAAATTATAGTATCTTTTCAGATTTATATTAACCTTAACCGATTATCCACCAATATCCTATTTTTTGGACGCATACGTATATAGCTTTAAATCTATAACATTCTGGTCTAGATAATAGTTCTTTTACTCAATTGTAGTGTGTAGTGACACAAATTTTTATCAGTATTTATAAATATTAAATATATATACATAAAATCATATATTTCTTATTTATAATTACAATTTCCTCGAAATTGAGACACTCTTAATCAAAATTGCATATTATTTTCTTCAAGTGATTATAAAGCCCATTTATAAGAAAACTTCTTGATTTAACATATCGAACTTAATAATTTTATCTTAATTAATTCGATGTTTTCTTTCAATGGATTAAAATTTTTTTGTAATTCTAGTGAACGGTCTGATTTTTTTTGAGTAAAAATTTTCATGTAATTTTGGTTTTTTTATAATGAAAAGATTGTTTAAAGATTGTACATTGTTTAAATATGGAACATTTAGAAAATACATTTTTTGAAAATTAATTATTCTTTTCGTCTGATAATTGAATGGTTGATAATTTCCCATTTTGGTCGAATGAGTTTCCATTCACTCGAACTCGTCAATAACGACAACAAAAACGATAAATAAATAATTTCCACAATCGAAATTCCGGTCTGCCTCGTCCAGCCAGTGTTCTCACCAATCGACTTAAATTCATCAAAAAGAAAATTCTTCCGCAACTAATGCGACACAGATATTCCTTTCCGTTTCTCCATCCAGTCGATCATACGGCGCTCAATATCCCAGATTATCCAAAAATCGTGCATTATCCAATGGATTTTACCACCATAAAAAATCGATTGATCAAGAAATTCTATTACAACGCCGACGAGTGCATCACCGATGTGAGACTCGTGTTCCAGAATTGCTACATCTTCAATCCTCCGGAAATCCTTTTATTTGTTATCATAAATTTATAGATAAGAAATATACGATTTTATATATATATATATATATATATATTTAATATTTATAAATAATGATAAAAATTTGATTCACTACATAGTGATTATGTTATATTAAGATGTTAAAAGCAATATGACCAATAAGTCGCTGCAAATAAATGTTTTCTAAAAAAACTTCCATTTTTGAATTCATGCCACCATTTTTGATCCTTACACGGATAAAATCAGTCGGGCCGGATCTACCGCCACCTCATTCGGGGTACTCATCGAGTGGACCACCGATCGACACAACGCCGCCGACAGGATCGACACGGGCGATGAGGCACGTCCAACCTCACTCTACACCGCTTCGAACAGCATCGATAGCCGTGTACTTGGCGACACTCTTCGCTGTGGACCGGTTGTAGTACCAGCACACGCCCACGTAACGATCAGGGAGCACTGGATCACTTATCGCAATAATCGATCAATTTAGTAGGCACATCAACTTGGCCGCAGTCGCACACCTATCACGCACGCCAGCGAGTCTCCATAAAAATTAGATGTGCCGGTTGCCGCAGAACTATCCGGTGGCTAACACATAATCAACAGAAAAATTAATTTTTTTCTAGCCTAAACATAATTGTAATCAAGCTTAAATTTAAATAATGCAGAAGATGAAAACAAGCAATAAATTGGGGAGCTTAATGGGTTAAACAAATCTGAATTCACATTATATATGATCTCATTCTCAAAAATTAAAACTAATTTAAAAGAAATGTTTTTCACAAAAAAATATTTTAAAAATTAATTACTGAAATAAAAGTTTGCGACAACGAAAATTTATTATTTCTTTAGAAAAGAAGCATAAATGAAATTAAAAATCCATACATTTGATTATCATTAAAATTTCTGAAAAAGGAAAACTCTAAAAATGGATCACTTCATTTAATTAAAATGTCATAAATAATAAATTTTATAATAAATAAAATCCAATTATTAGGCTTCAATGAATGTTAAACAAAAATATGTATTAAAAATATGTTATTCGTATAGATTTTCTTAAAAATATAAAAATTAATTAACTCTCAAATAAAAGATATTCTTAATTTATTCATTTTACTCAAATCGGTCTATAGATCTTATCAATTTATTTGAACTCGTCCAAGAGAAATAATTATGCTCACTGAAATTAATAAATTAAATAAATAATCTTTTCAATTCATTTTTTTTGATTTTCATTTTAAATCAAATTTATTTTAAATTATTTTTGTTTCTGTTTCATTAATTTAATTTTTTTGTCTTTAAACAGACAAATAATCACATATTTTTATTGTTTTTATTTTTTTAAAAAAATGAATGTTTTGTTTTAATTGAGACAATTATTTATTTATCTTAGAATTTTTTTGACAGATTATAATCATATTTATTTATGTTAATTTTTCACTAAAATGAATTTCAATTTTTTTGTGTATAATATAAAATTTATATTTAATATTAAATAAACAAATTTATTAATTTATTACTAAATATTAAATTCCATTTTGTATTAAAAGAAAGGTACAATCCCCAAGGACTAATGGATGATGACTATGGGTTGTAGATTATAGAAGGATAAGAAGAAGAAAATTAATATATATATCATAAAATAAAATAAACTCATCATTTTATCTTACGGTCTTAGAAATATAAAATTGCCACAAATTTTTAACAATATATTTTATTATATTTTATTCTATAAGAAGAATAAAAAATTGAAATATGCAAAGGATACGATGAAATATATTTTATAAATAAATGTTATTTTTATGTTGTCTGAATAAAAAATATTAAATTTTCAACGTTTTTTCCAACAAATTTCCGTTATTAATAGTCATATAAGAATTTTTTCAATGAAAAGAAATAAATTTTGAAGTATTTTATATTTTAATTAAAAAGAATATGAATTTTTTCAGTGTTTTGTGGAAAAATATTTCAAGTTTATATAATACAATTGATTATATTAAGGAAGTACATTCTTGAAAGTGTATATTTACCTCTCATAAAAGGCGAACGTCGTGTAATAACATTTCGATTTTTATATTGATAAATAATTCATGTAAGACCAAATATTACAACCAAAGAATATTATTAATTATTTTTCAATAATTTTTTTAAATTTTCTAAGCAAAACATTATCAATTGTTACTTGTCTTCCATTTAATTATATAACTATTTAATTGCTCTTTGGTTTCATAATTGTTTTCTTTCTTTTTTCCATTCTTTTTATTACCTTACATTATATATATATATATATACATATCCAAAAATTAAAAAATGATGGCAACTTTTTTTTAAAAACAAAAATACGCCATTTGTTAAATAGACATTTATTTTTCATGACAATTAATTTCGACGGTATAACCGTTATCATCAGGTCTCAAGAAAAAAATGAATTTTAAATCTGCTTATATAGGTGATTATGTCATCATTGAATTATTATGGCATCTAAACACGCTCAATAGGGTTTTCGAGAGACCCGTTTGCACATTAATCTTAGGATCTAAAGATCTGATATAAAGAGCTTCACAACCACCCTCTCCCAATAGTTTTTAAAACGAGAACACAGAATTTTAAAATCATTTATGTTTATGTTTTCGTTCGACTTACAACCCTTTCTGTGTTCTGCGATATTACTCCTACCTACATTCCGACCATGTTCTTGGATTCTCCTGCAGAGATGACGGGACGTCTCTCCGATGTATGTGGCATTACACCCATTACATTTAAATTTATATACGAGATCCGAACATAATCCAAATGGGGTTGGAGATTTATTACAAAATACATTTTGGATTTTATATGTTTGTGATATTATTTTTAAATTAAAGGCATTATTTACGCATTTTAAAATTGAACGTTTAAATTGACCAAATCCCTCTGAATATGGAATACTTAAAACTTATTTTAAAGTTGTTGATTCTTCTTTATCATTTTTAATCGGTTTATTAATTAATCTATCAATTGTTTCTTTGATCAATTTCTCAACAATTGATTTTGAATAACCATTTTTATTTAATAATTTAGTTAATTGGTTAATGCTATCACAACTTTTTGTATAAGTTGATGATAATACACAAGCGTGTTTATATGACATAATAATCAAATGATTACATAATCACTGGTTGCATATATAAGCAGATTTAAAATTCATTTTTTTCTTGAGACCTGACGATGACGGTTATATTGTCTTAATTAATTGTTTTAAAAAATAAATACATACATATATATGTGTAATTTAGGAACCTATTTTCGAAGATATTTTACTCAATTATTTGTCTCCAAATTTTATACATTCACTCTTTTCAGATGACAATAAATGATAATGTAAAAATATGATCAAAAATTACTTTCAATATTAGTATAAAAAGATCTACTTATAAATTATAAGTAGTCTATATTACGCAAAAAAAGTAAATATAAACAAAGTAAATGTATTAGTAATTTTCCCTTCAACAAAAGATAACAAAAAATTCTCTTGGCCAAGTAGAATACTGTCCGCATAAAGCATGGATATAAAATTTTTTTATTACTAGTTTCTTTTGGACTTCAGCGGTTGGGCCGTAGGAGCAACCTATTATTTACAAGCCTTATTACAAGCTTTATAAGGATTATAGATGTTTGATTTTTTTAATTTTTTTTCTGTTAGTAAGAATGCTAATTTTTGTTATAAAATTTACTTCAGAGTAAATGAAGATAATGTCTACATTTGTAGTCTAAATGAATTATGAACCGCAAAGAGACTTATTTAGAAGGACGAATTTAGTCTTAAGATTGCGAGCAACATAATGAAATTAATTACCTATAAGCAATTTTGCAAATTGTATCCAGATTTGAAATAAAAAAATCATCCATTTCACATTTCCTTTTAATACGTATTTGAAATAAGATACCTTGTTTTCCATTATAAATTTTACAATATTAAATAATGAAAGCTATAAATGATTAAATGGAGTTTTCGTGCATATAATTTTGTTGTGTTTATTCCTATTTACAACATTAAAATATTAAATTTAAAAAATACAAAAAATTATAATAAAATAAAAATTTTAAATTCTAAATTTTTATCTTTTATTTAAAAAATAATTCAGTAAATTTAAATATTTTAAAGCATTTGGTTTTGTTTTATTTAACTTTGAAATTTTAATTTAAAAGAATTTATAAAACATACAATTATTTATCAAAATAATAATTTTAATTTGTTTTTGGTCCTTTTGTACTAATTTTGTAAACAGAAGCTCTTTTCCGAGCAAAATACGCATCAGCCACTGGGATGACCTTTTTACACTTAATTATATTTTCCATTTCCCTCTATCATATGTACCACAGATGACGGTAGTTCCGTCACAAACTATTGCTCGCAAAGAAAATATGCTTTCTGAAAAAAGTGATATTATTTCCTATGTTATGTCAGCATCGTTCCCAGAATAAAGAATGACACGTTAAAAATATTGACCATCTGGAAATTATACCAACACAAAATGATATTCTGTACTTCTCATCGCAGATGTAACATCTGAGATATTTCATCATTATTCCATCCAATTAAGGACAAACTCTTTCCCCTTTCAACTTTTTATGTTCCTCTATTGATTTTGATCTTTCTGTTGATCAGATCTATTCAGAAGTCCCTTTTAATTTCATGATTGTTTTAATAGTACAATAACATTATTTAATACTTCTCACTCTAATGTAAAAAGATTTGTACGAACAGATTAACGTAAAAATAATATAAAAAAAGTAATATGAAAAGTAATAAATGAAAATAGGTAATTGCGGAGGACTTAAAAAAAGATATTTATTATAAAATTGTTAAAATATTTTGCGAATTTTAAATTATGATTTATGAAAAGAATGATTTATTATTTGACTAAAAGATTTTGTGATTGAGTTATTTCAAAAGACCGAAAAAATATTAAAGTTTAAAGAAAAAATAATATTCCACCAAATAAGTCTATTGCCACTGGACCGGAAAAAAATAAATAGAACTGACATTGATGAACCAGACCATGAGATCAGTAAAATTATTCGATCTATATAAGTTTTATATATTTTTAGACCTCGTTTGATTTGTAAAATAAAAACGGAGAATATTAAACAGTAAAAAGTAATGTTTAATTGCCATAAAACAATATGTCATAGTCAAATGGCTCAAATATAAAAGTTATAATCGATTTAATTCATAATTTATGAGCTCCTTGTTAATGAATTAAAATGTTTTTGAGCAATGTCAAAATACCTTCGCTTCTTTAGGAAATCTTTTAAGATAAAAGTTGACTCCGATATATCTATAAACAGTGAAGTTTAAAAAATGGAAAGTAATGTAATTACAATTTATTTTTTTATTCGTTGGTCTACTCGCGATCTTCTTGCATTTTGCCTGACATTTTCACACCAAACTCAAGTTATTAAAAATTGAAAGCGAGACGACATTTCATTCTACGCAGCAGACTGTCTCAGGAACATAGTTAGACAATGACGAACTAAAGGTAACCATGGAGTCGTATCTATCACCCAGTGCTCATGATTTGCAAAAATGAAAAGGATTTTTAAAACTTTGCAAAGTTTTTTTTTACACTAGTTAATTAGCCTTTAACAAAGTGTCTGACATTAGAACATTTACCAAGTTCGACTTACGTTTTCACACTGTGTTTCACATAATCATGTAAGACAGTCCCGATACAAAGGAGAATTTAAAGTTGTTCAATGGAAAGATTTTCGAACGCTTTTAGTGGACAAGAACCTTTGCCGGTTCTTGAGAGAGAATAGAACTGGAGTCATATCGGAAAATTCGGTTTTTAATACATTTAATGTTTTATTCCATACATGGAATAGCTAGATAATATTTGTATCGATTAATCCATTTATATTAAAAATAAGTTTTAAAATATTCTATTAAAATATTTTTTTAAATATTTTACCAATTTTAATAATTAGAACGAAATATTATTATTAAAAAATATCTTAGTATATAGAAAAAAACGAAATATTTATTTATTTCTTAATGAGAAATATAAAAGAAAATCAACTTTTTCATTTTTAATTAATAAGTTAGTGTAAAACAAAATGTATATTTTCTTATATGTACAAAAACTAGAGGACAGAATTTTTAAACAAAATTTCAATTAAAACTTTATTTGAATTTGAAATTAGTTTGAATTTTTGCATTATTACAATAAATTAAAATAGTTATAATTTGACAATGACTTGCTGAATCGATGACTTGTTTTAATCAATATTTTAAAAAATGGAAAAGACAGTAGACTGTCTCAAATTGGTTCATGACATTCGTGAGATGTAATTTAAACTTAAATAATGAGTCTCAAGGTTGCCTAGGAATACAGTTAATCAATGAAAAACTGCAGGTAACTGTGGAGTCGTAGCCATCATTAAGTGTTCATGATTTATCGCTAACGTTTGCTGAAAATCAAACAATATTGAATCACTTTGCTGAAATTCGTTCAGTAAAAAAGTTGGATAAGTTGATTCCACATGAGTTGAATGGAAAGCAGAAACAAAAGCGTTTGAATGTGATCACGTTTTACATTTGTGATGAAAAGGGGATCAAATATAAAAATCGCAAACATTCAGAAAGTTGGGTGGACAATAAGGAACAAAATACAGTCCAAAGAATAACATTCATCTTAAGAAATAATGGTGGACATTCGATTGTCTGTAGCAAGGTGAATAACTTTATTAAACCTGGTTCGTTGATCAAAGCAAATGTGTACTGCAACTTATTTGAAGATATGATGTGGCAATTCAAAGATAAATAAATTATATTAGTAAATAGGTTGATTCCCTTTCTACTCCACGACAGTGCAAGACCACATACTGAACTTAAGATTGTGACAAAACTACAGGAACTTGAGTTGAAACTTTGTATCATCCTCCACACTTATCAGACCTACATCCGACTGACTACCATTTCTTCCTCAATTTGAACAACTTCTTCATAGGAAAGAAAATTTATTCTGAAGATGCCATAAAAATGACCTTCCAGGAATTTATTGACTATCGCCCACCAAATGTTTTTTTAAAAAAAATGGTCTCAACAAGCTGCCGCTCAAATGCAAAAAGTGTGTCGATAATATGGGAGCCTACTTTGATGAACGACATTAATATTTGTATTGGTAAATTATCAATAAACTTTTGAAAACTAAAATAAGGATAATATTAAATTAAACCACATTAAGAGGAAGAAATTCCTAAAAATTATTTTAATAATATATTGAAACATAAGATTAATCTGAAAACATATTTGAAAAATATATTCTAATAAAAATGTATCTGCATCAATGAATGAGCGATGAAGTTCACGGTCTTTCTTGTTTCCCGAAGAGGAAAACAGGGAAATTAGTTGAGTGAATGTTAACAACATATTTCTACAGAAACATAATAATGTTTTTCAAAAATGGTTCTAAATTTCTAAGAAGAATTCCAAACAACATATTTTAATGTCATTTATAAATATGTTGAAAAAATAAATTTATAATATTAAAAAGAATAAAGTATTATTATGCTGCTATGTTATTGAAAATTAACATAAATTAAAATTAAATATTTTTTATAATTTCTAAAATTTGAAAAGCTAAATAAAAACATGATAATTATAAATATTTTTTATTTCATCTTTTCTTAGTTTTATTTTGTATTATTCGTTTATTCTTTTTTATCAAAAATTTTTTAAAGTTTTATCTATTTATATTTTAGTATTATATCAAAAAATAATTTTAATTAATCTAAAAGGTAAATATAAAATTAAGAAATAAGGTTTAAAAGATACACGAATTTAATTTAATTATATATGATAAAATAAATGATATAATAAAAAATCTTTTGGATTAATTTAAATGAATTTCACCATGCTATCGAAAAGTTTTATAAAAATAATTATTTTTTTAATAAATAAATAAAAATAGAATATAAAAGCAAATTAAATTTAAAATAATCCTTTATTGAGATGAAAAGATTAGTATTGAAATTATTATAATTGTTACTTTTATTGTTTCAGATTTTTAGAATATTTTTCATCTTAAATTAATTTCAGAAATTTTAATTTCCAACAAAAAAATAATAAAAAAGTAAAGTAAAAGTTATTTTTAAAATTTCATTGAATTTATTTGACATATTTAAATATTTATTATTTGTCTTTGTAAATATGTTTTAATATTTATTATTTTTTACGTATAATCATAATTTTTATTAGAATAATTGCTATTTAAAAAAGTATCTTTAAAAATATCTCATTATAAAATATACTATTCTTAAAAATAAATTTTAAAACACTGAACGTAAAATATTGCAGCTTTCATTCAGCTTTTCATCTCCGCGAACATTCCTCATCTTGCAGCTTTCATAATAAATTGTGGTTTTATTTATTCCATATTAGCTTTTGCGCAAAGAAAACTGGCAGTCACTCTTACGGCAGTCACTGGGAGATAATCTTCCGCCTTTGCCAAAGATATCTGTTGCTGCAAGTGTTTTATCTAGAAATACGTGGACCTGAAGGAATGTTTCGTCAGCAGTAAAAATATTGATCGTATCGAATCCTGTACCTAAATGGGCAGATTTAGTTTTCAAATCAATAAAAATGTTTGCATCAATGTAGTCAGATTAGTCACAGATTGCTTTCATTTGAAGGATATGTAATCTGTGGAAGCTGTCCAATGCACCACTTGTTTTTTTTCTTTTTGGGCAAATTTTAAAGCATTAACCGTGATTCATTGCTATAGGTCACACAGTGATGCATAGTTCGATCAACAAACTCTAAGACTTGTTAACGTACAAAAAATACGTACTTGTAGCACGGCCGTCACACTCCTCCACCGATCGATAATGTCTCTGTCCCGAGGTAATATACGGTAATCTTGCCAAACTAAAATGCACATCCGGCAAGTGTTGAACCATAACTCCCTCACATCATTGGCCGGAAGGATCACCCCAAGTTTTGTTCTAATCATAAATTGCTCCTAAGATTCTGGATATGCCCCAAACTATTATTTTTGACCCTTATAAGGGTCGTTTCTTTAACTATCATGACAAAATAATTCGATTAAAATTTTATTTAATTTCAAAATCAGCGTTGTTAGCTCAATACAACATTTTAAAGCAAAAGATCACATTATTTTACATTTTTAATAACTTTTATGAATAATTTATTTAATTTATATTTCCTTTGTCATATTAAATTTCCGTAAAATCAAGAAACTATAATTTTACAACAATGTTTTCATTGCGTATGTTGTGAAGAGAAACAATACAAAAATGATTACGTTCCTTTAAAAATTTATATCTCGGTTTATGATTTTTTAAAATTTTTATTTATGTTTACTATTTCAGATCTTTTGATTGTGATAAATAATTGGTTTTAATCTAAAACAGATGCAACTAAAACAGGTCCAACGTTTATAACATATCGTTTACAAAAATTCTTAATCAAACTCCAATTTTTTACTTATTGGCGTAATTTGAAAAAAAATTCAAAGTAACAGGGCTTGGTCGACAAGGCAGCTTGGTTCCCTTAAGACACGGAATCGAAATCTAGAACAATTATCGTCTTCACAAATACGCTCCAAGTTAAAATATTAATTTTATCATTCTCTGTATTCTTCTTATTTATCTGGAGATCTTATAGACTTTAGGTTGTCTTCAAATCTTGTCATAATGACTTTTGCATTTAATTGTTGCTGGCAATACTTTTGTGAATTTGAAAATTGTTTGTCGCCGTACGTTCAGAATTTACAGGACTTTTATTATTTTTCAGCATTTCCATTTTTTTTATCAACTTTCAGCTCATTAAACTTTTTTTCTTATCAATTTAAGCTGTATTTGAATTATATAACTTCAGAAGACACAGCGACCGTTTGATATCTATGAGTGGATACAATTTTATGATAAAGTAGAACATAGTCCATCAACTCTTTTCAATCAACACCAATGTCTACATTTTTCTTCATGCCACAACAATGGCCTATTGTACATGTGAGACATGCACTTAAGGGTTATCTAAATGATTGTACAACTATCTTCTTGAATGACTATTACGGCACCTGACAGTGCTATACATATCAATAGACACCTAGGTAAATGACTAATCGTTCTCCAAACTTATTCTCCAATCTTCAGCGAAGTGTTTAGATTACGAGAAGTATGAGCATAATATTACCATCTCAGACATTCTGAACCAAGTGCCAAACTTACAAAAGGTACATTATATTTCAATATCAGTTATCGGTGCCCTTCTGTCACACTTAGACCTGGTTCTAACTTACAAAATGGTGAACTTAACAGGTTGCAATGTATTATTTTTTGAATATAGAATTAAAAGTTTCTTGCTATGGGATAATGTTAGAATAATATGCATAAATAATTATTCAAAGACAATTAATAAGTTACAAAAATAATTAAATAATCAAACTAACCGTAAATTACTTGAGGAAATAAATAGAAAAATATTTTAGAATAAAAAAACTGTGATATTTAAACAGTTCAGGAAAACAGTGAAGAAATATGTTTTTTTAAAAAACCTTTTTTCAATTACAAAGTTTTTCAATTTACACAGAAAAAATTAAAAAGCTTTCAGTGTATAATGATAAAACAAATATTTATTTTTCAGAAGATAGAGGATCAAAAAAACTTTTCTCAAATATTGTATCACTTAAAAATATGAAATAATATTTCAAATATTTTCTGTACAATTATTTATTATTACTTATTAAAAACACTTAATATTAAAAAAAAGTTTTATTGATAAAATTAAATATATTTTTATTAAATTTACTGGCAGGTTTTCAACGGCTTGCCGCTCGTCCAGTAATTTCACTTGAATTAAAAATAATTGGTTTTTTAGTCTCTAATATTTTTATTTTATTTTTACATTTTGAATACCTCATTATAAAAGAAATGACGCATGAATTCTCGATCATCTTTCATTAGTTTGCATTACTTTGGTGTTTGAAATACTTTGACGTTGATATTGTCAGTATTTCGACCTCTTGCATTTCGAATATGCCACATATAGCTGGCCATGACCCCATACAGGTTTTTCCAAAACTTTTCTTACTTTGTCATATGTTTGTACCTTTGACTTATTCATAGTACTACAAAATGCTGGTATCACATGAAACTGACATCTTAGAAGATATGGCAGAGTTGTATTTGATTTTTCAATTTTTATGGAATTATTACTTTTTCGTCATAATAACACTGTGAAATGATGCTATTAACTCAAACAAACTACGGTATCGCAATGCATGTTTTTTTATTTTTTTGAGTAGTCTAATACATTTTCAATAACATATTGTTAAATTGAATAAATTATTTTTTTTATTTAATACCTACTTACAATTGTAAATAGATCATGAAAGCGTTACTCACAAACAAACAAACAAATTCAACATTGGGCTTTTATCATAATACTAGAAAAAAATCCGTCATATATGACGGGTGAGCTGAATTTTCTTCTTTCAAAGTTTCTGCTTTAATTTTAAATCATAATTATTATAATTTATTATTTATTGTTTCGAATTCTGTGTTGATTTAAGATTCTCTCGGCCATCACGGTTTTTGTCGATTTCATCGGCATCCCGGCTTCTTTCGGAAAAGGAAGGAAAATAATGATTAAAAGTATTTATTTAATGATTAAAAATTAACCTAAAGCCTAACTTAAAAACTAACCCTAACCAACACCGTGAACCCTAACTTAAACTCGTAACCCTAACCTTAGACTCTAACCCCACACTTATATATATATATATGAAATTTTATTACTATTATTAATAAAGAAAATTTGCAAATACAGTAAACCCTCTGTAATTTCCCAATAATCTGGATTGGAAAAAGTGGTAAATTTGGGAGGATGGTAAATTATAGAGAAAATATTATTTAAAAATATTATTGGATATGTAATATATATAGAATTGTTTGGAAAAGTACAATTTATATATATTTTACTGTATGTCAGTTTGTGAAATGGAAAATCATAAAACATTATAATCATCTTTAATTTTAACCTAATAATGTATTATAAGAGTATAAAAAAGAAGAAATATAAATAATCTTGATTTAAAATCGAAATAAGATTTATTTAAAATAATCAGTTATTTTTTAAATTTTTACGACTTTTATTCGTCAAATAAAAATAATTCAATATTTTTTAAACTTTCCAACAGTTTATTTTTCCTTTTTTATATCTCACTCGAATACATTGACCACAATATAATTCTTAAGATTAATATGATATGCAAAGAAAAGTTGTAAATTTGGGAGGGGCTAAATAAAGAGGTTTCACTGTTATACTAAATTGATTTTTAGCAAAATAATTAGTAAATAAGTGATAGAAATCGTCATTCATCAATTGAATCAATATGTTATTATTAATATTGTTATAAAAATTCTCATGAAATTCCTAGTAGGAATCATAAAAATCGTCATTATTCGAAATCTGTGTTCATTTAACTGTCGGTTGACATGCACGGTTTTCAGTGGATTTCGTCGGTTTGCCAGCGTCTTTCGGTGAGGTCGCTGCACTGACAGAACCCTATCAATACGCGATATCCAGATTGACCACATCCTTACTTGGAATCGCTCTGGTTCCTATGAAATTTCTCATTTTGATCATAGCGTGACCGACAAATAAACAAACAAACACATTTTTTAGACTAATATTAAATTAATTATTCTTTTTTAAATAATAAAAAAATCAGTAAAATAAATTGGTAAAAAAACTTTTAGTAAAGAATAAAATTAATTATTTTTTAAAAACTTGTAAACTATATTTTAGTTTTTAGTTGGTCAATGCCACAGTTGTCGTTGACATGCTGATCAACTTATCTTTGAAGATTAGTGACCATATTTGATTCCATATGATTTTATTCTCTTCTCACAGATGATCATGAAAGAAATAATTTAAAATTTTAACTCAAATTAAATTTCTTTAAAAAATAATGAATTAAAAAATCAGTCAACCAACGTAATACATACAAAAACAAGAACAAACAATATTTAAAACTCCAAAATCAGATTTTATTTTTTAGAAAGAAATATGTTATATATTCAAATATTATCAATTATATAAGATTTATTTTAATTGAAGTTATTATTAATTTATATATATATATATATATGTGTGTGTGTAAATCCCATTGGTATACTTTATTGGGTTGTGAATTGTTCATTCGTTTGTATATATTTTTTTAAAGTGCGTATTGTACATAGGTATATTTATTATTTTTTTTATTTTGTACTTTTATTTAAATTGCTGAATTATAGCACGTTTTGATTATGAATTCCGCTATATCGGGATCTCCACCGAGTGCATATTCTAATTTGGAATTATAGTCCAATTTTACCGTTAAGCCCATTCGATTATAAGTGTATTTAGTTCAATTTATTTAATTTAAGTTTTAATTTAATTCCATGGCAAAATAATGAATTTGAAATTAAAAAAAAGCGATGAATCGATCAATAAATTTTAAAAAGTTATATTTGGGTTTCCACTCAACCGATTAGGATTTCGAACCAGATTTCCAAAATCAGAATTCATAATTAACTTCCTTAAAATTCCCAAAACTCATTATATTTTTTCAACAAACTCTTACAGCCAACTAAGACAGAAAAAGCTAATCAATCATTTTATTGAACAGATTCCACAAGAATATTCCTACCGAAACGTTTGATCTTAAAAGACTAAAATTTTGTTTCGAAGAACAATCTATAATCTAGGTAATTCGTTGATTTTTTTGTGGTTATTATTATTTTTTTTGTACTTATCCTATACAAATAAATCCCATATATTTGAATTTTTTTATATTAAAATTATAGTGGTAACTAAAATCATTATAATATATATATATATATATATATATATATATATATATTATTCTAAGGGTTACTGTGAATTTTTAAAAGTATAACTAGTAAATATACATTATATTTCAAAATATTAGAATAAAAAAAGTAAATATAATTATATAATTTAAATATTCTTTTCGTAATAATTATTTGTTAAGGAAAATCTGCAACTCAGATTCTTTGATTATATATCCAAAGAATCTAAATACAGAAATAAGACTGTTGGGATGATTACTGCAATTTAAGATCAAATTTTTATGTATTATAAACATAAAATATATTTTTTCTTCCATCACTAAATAAGGGAAATATAAAATAACAATTTTCCAATTCTCCATCAATCAAATAGACAAAATATCTCATAAATATTACAGACAATTTAATTTCTTTTTTTATGAAAAAAATAATAAATCAGTAAACTGGAAAATTTAGTTCTAAATGACTTTTGATAAATATAAAATAAATAAAAAAATATTTTGAAAGATAAAATTAATTTTACGAAATAACGATAATAATAATTATGTATAATATAATAATTATTTTCTGTTTAATCAAAAATATTTTAAAAAATTATAATTTTTTGATATTTTTAAAAAAAATTATTTTTGATTATTCATAATAAATATTATAAAATTATCATCAAAATCAGATAGAGAAAATATAATTTAGCACTGTTCATTGCAATAAAATGAAATAAAAAAATAATTAATAATCATGAGGTATATTATTTCAAAAGTCCCTTCTATATATAAAATGCATAAAGCATCTTCATTATTAAAAATAAAAAAATACATATACACTTATGATATAAAATTTATCGTTTTATAATATTTAGGTTCGTGAATACATTCTGATGAGAATTCCGATAAAAACATTTTTTGAAACTTTTATTTAATAACAACGATAAACATTTAAAACATTTTAAACAATCTTTTACCTAAATAAATTTCTGAGGAACGATTTTTTATTTTCCTTGCACAACAAATAATATTAAATATAAATATATGTAAATTTATTATTTTCGAAATTTTGTATTATATTTAATTTTAAAAAATGTTTGTAATTTTAAAACTATTTAAATAAAACAATATTTTCAAATATTTATATATTAATTTTTGTAATTATTTTTTAAATATTATATTTTCGTTTGAATGAACATTTTATTAAACTTTGTTAATTTTTAATATTGATTATGATATTTATTTTTCTTCTTTTTGTATTTACTTTATAAAAGTTTATTAAATTCTGTTTAACTATTCTTAAGATCTTATATTTAATTCGTATTTGAATCTATTTTATTTAATAATTTTATTACTTTAAATTTTATCTAAAACATTTATTTTTAAATATTATTAATAATATAACTTTATACCATATTTTATCGTCTTTACTTTTATTACAGTGCATCTCTATTTTTTACTTTTATATTTTAATATTTATTTAAAATGTTTTGTTTAATTCAAAAATTTAAGAGTTTCCCAAAATCCTTACACTAATATTAATCCTTATTAAGAACACCAACATGGGTTTTCAAACTTTTATTTTCAACACAGTCAGAATTGTCTTTTGGACAACTCTCAGCAAAACTCTCGTCATTCGACATCGTTCTAAATTGATAATTTTT
>MQRK01216029.1:0-11915 GCA_001938485.1 Girardia tigrina
CCCCCCGTGGGACATCGCGGCCGTAACTAAGGTGATCGCGACCGTTGCCATGGTAACCGCGACCGTAACTAAGGCAATCGCGACCGTTGCTATGGTAACCGCGACCGTTGCCATGGTAATCGCGACCGTTGCCATGGTAACCACGATAACCCATACCGTTGCTATGGTTACGGCTAGGGGGGGGGGTGTAGGCCGAATGCCCATTTTCCCCCTACTGTACATTTGATTAAACAAATCGAAGAAAGATTGTTGAAAGAGGAAATCAATTGTAAATACAGGTGGTACATTTGAGTAAATAAATCGAAGAAAGATTGTTTAAAGAAAGATAGCCGTTAAGAAAAGAGCTTATTGATTATTTAAAGTGCTCGTATAACTTATAAAAAGGAGTAAAATATTGAAGGCGAAGGAGAGGAAAAAAATTATTACGCAGAAAGTGAAAATTATTTGTGAGAAGGAAAATAAAAGGTGCGAAAGAAAATAACTATATAATCATATATTTTTAATAATATATTTTCTTATATGCTTTTTAAAATTACTCGTGGGCAAGAGAATCACCTCTTCTCACATTACCCAAATTACAAATTCCTAAATAGGATAAGTAGCTTTCAAATATTTAAAGAGAAAATTGTATCTTGTAAATAAACAAATATACTTTTGAAATACTAATCTCTGTGTTTTAATTTCTATTTGAACTATTTTATAAACTCATCTAATATCCCAACAATATCATCGCACTCAAAGTGTTAATCAATTTAAACAAACTAATTATTTAACCTTATAATTATAAAAAAACATTACAATGACAAAAAAATAATACATACAAGTTTTACATTTTTTTAGATATTTTTTGAATTATAAAATACATTAATAGTTACATAAAAAATCGTTTTAGTTAAAAATAAACCTAATTACATTGAACTTTCTAAAAACTTTTATTTAAAGAACACACAACAGAGAGATTCATAAGCTGTGATATCGACGGAGTTTCCCATAGGACCACGCGGTTCTAGAGCTCTTCAGTTGTGCACCGAGCCCGGAAGTTCAGCGATATTTTCGCGAGTCACGGAGATATCACGACAAACCGGGCACCGAGACAAAGGTTTGATCACGCCAGGAGAACTCAGGAGATCGGCAGGAAAATATCCAGAAGACACTCCCATAGACACAGTTTATCCAGCATTTTATTTTTGAAAGGATAAATTTAAAATAACGAAAGTTCATGGGACATAGCTCAAATGAATCAGTAAAAATTATTCTTTAGCACAGTTAATGCAGATAAAGATACGATGAGTCACACCTTGGAATGCAAAACTTTTCAAAGAGATTGCTCGTCTTTGGTCTATTTTTGGTCTTGAAGGCTCTATATGATAATTCATCTTCAACATTGATGAATGTTGTGTCCAATTTAAGATTGACTTTGATAGCCTTGAAATCAACCATGTTGTCTTGTAGAATCTCCATGGTTTCCTTCTTGGAATACTCCAGACACTCATGGAGACTCGTGACTTTGCTGCCTAGGCTGCCAAGGTTAGCCTGGGGAGCCTTGATAACATATTGACGTACCTTCTTATTCAACGAAGCTTTATGAATTGGTCTCTGTCTTGAGCTTTTTGATGGAATATTTATTGTATTTGTATCATTTACACGTTTTGATGGAATATTTGAAGCCTTGACTACCTTGTCTGCCTTGCCTGCCTTGACTGTATTTGAAACAGGTATCTGCATTGAAAAATCTGTAAAATTTACATGTTTTAAAGAAACTTTTACTTTATTTGAACAGTTCTTCTCAATTGCTGATGATTGGAAAATAGTCTTCTTAAACTTGTTTGAAAAGTCACACAAATGGTCCTTGTGACATTCATAAAATTGATGATAGTCACCACTACTTGCATTTTGACACACTGGGCAAATGTAATACTCACATCTGTTGAAAGTATAAACATAGTAACGCTTCATTGTATCATGACAATTTTGCGGACTATGAAAATTTTTCATACAACATCTGTATAAAGGACATTGTTGAATTTTCGTAGGCATTTTCTCTTGAATCATCTTGGACATTTTTTTTCAATATATTCTTTTTCGAATTGGTGTTGTTAATAATCATTGTAAAATTCGAAGGACTTAATCAAGAGAACGCCATGATGCAGAAGAAAAGACTACTTCGACGATAAACGACATATTTTGTCAGATGGAGTAAGTACATTATCTCATGGATATTATCTTTTGTGAATCATATACTTGTAAATATTGTACGTATGTTAATAAATGTTTGTTGAAAATACATGTCTTATACCTATCTTTATTCATAATCTTGTAAAAAAAACAACTTTTGTTTTATGTAACATATAAAATATAACATATAAAATATATAATATAAAAATATATAACATATAAAATATAACATATAAAATATATAATATAAAAATATACAGCATGTTATGATATGTTAACATAATGAATGCAATACATTAACATGATAGATGCATGATGATATCTCCTTGGATCTAGCCATGTTTTGAATGGTTGATATGATAACATAGTATAATATCATAATATAATACATTTATATTATATATTATTCTGCATACATAATGTGCATATGTTCGAAAAATCACTACGTATCGATTTTTTTTTCAAAAATCTAGAATCTTATTCTGACTATTCATATATGAGTTACTATACATGTGTTCAGACAGATTTTCGATATTTTGCTTGCTTCACCCTTTATAACCTATGAGGATTCGGCCTCACTTTACACTATAATACACAACATATCAATAAAGCACTATATATTGATTTTTTCA
Organism: Girardia tigrina; assembly: GCA_001938485.1. Taxonomy (NCBI): domain Eukaryota; kingdom Metazoa; phylum Platyhelminthes; order Tricladida; family Dugesiidae; genus Girardia; species Girardia tigrina. The sequence goes on from MQRK01216029.1 coordinate 2,808, forward strand.
AGAATCTAAGATCATATTCTGACTATGTACCTGTGGGTTATTATACATGTATTCAGACAGATTTTCGATATTTTGCTTGCTTCGCTATCTATACCTTATGGGCATTCTCCCTCGCTGTGGGGCATTCTGCCTCACTTTACACTATATTATATTAAAACATGAATATATTACACTTTGTACAATAGTGAACTTATTGATTTAACGGAACCCTAGGCAGCCTAGGCAGCCTGCCTAGGCTTAGTACAGTATTTATTAGCACGTGTGCAGTATTGATTATCATGTGTAGTATTGATTAGCACGTGTAAAATTGATTTTTTGCACTTTTTGTGTAATTTTGATAGTTTTTACATGTTTTCGATGATTTTTAAGGTGTTTTCCATTGTTTTTAAGATAAAAATGATGGGTTTTAAGGTGTTTTCGATTATATATCAATATTATATATATATATATATATATATATATATATATATATATATAACTCAGTATTATTTATATATATAATATTAAAATATTATATATCATGGTTATGGTAACCTAGGTACTTTTGATCGTTAATGACTAAGGTTATGTACTAAGCTGATTATGTAGATGTTTTGTATAGTGTTGATGTATGTTTGAAGTATAACAGGAAATTTTGCATGTAAATTTTACATGTAAAATAAAATGTTATGTATCTTGGTTACGGTAAACATGGTACATGTGATTGATGATTAGGTACATTAGGAGATTAATGAGGTATTGTATGATGGTCAATAACACACATATATCATAGGGGTTTCAGATATATACGAAAATATAGATTTTTGAGCACTTTTTTGAGAATTTCAGAAATTTTCGAAAAATTCGATATTTCAACACTTTTTCGAAAATGTTGCAATGGAATCTGAATGTTCGTATGTGGTTACTATTCAAGTACATTAGCACTTTTTTGATATTCTGATTCTTTGTATATTTAAAATCAATGTGCAATTTGTGTAAATTTGTACATTATGCTTATTATATAGAAAAGTAATCAATATATGAAAATTCGAATTGCACATTCAGATCGAGAATCAAAATGTGTATCAAACATATGATATCGATTTTTGACCCTAGTACTTTTAAAAAATTTTATGTATTAATTTTCGCACTTTTGCACATGTGAAACTTGAAAAGCACTGTGCTAGCACATTAGAAATGTGCGGCACAATGTGCAATATCGATTAGCACTTTTAAAATATCGATTAGCACATTTTTCTACGGTCCTTTTCTACGGGGTCACGGTTGCTATGGAGTTGGGAACCGTTACCATGGTTATAACCGCCTTAGATCACTGTATCCGTTGCTAATGAGAAACGTCCTAACCATGACCTTGGTTACCGTCACCAAGTGAACCGGAACCGTTGCTGCTTAGGCTATGGCAACGGTGACCGTTGCTAAGGAAACGGGAACCAATCAGAAGTGTTTTTAGGTAATCGCGACCGTTGCTAGGGAACCGTCGACCAATCAGAAGCGTTGCTAGGGTGATCGCGCCCGTTGTTAAGGTATCAAGGACCAATCAGAAGCGTTTCCAAGTGAACCGGAACCGTTGCCATGGTAACCGCGACCGTTGCTAGGGTGACCGCGACCGTTGCTAAGGTGATCGCGACCGTTGCCATGGCAACCGCGCGGTAACTGGTTACGTTGCCATGGTAACCACGGTAACTAGGGACGACCCACACCCCCGGGGGGGAGGTGGTGCCGAACATACATTTTTCCCCTACTAGCCCTGTATGTATCATCTAAAAGTAAAACTCAAAAAAAGGCTTATATTTCTATATGATCATTTTAATTCAATGCCAAGTGTTGTGTAACACAACATTTTACATCAAAAACATAAAAAATACTTATTTTATCAGGTTAAAAAAATATTTTTTTCTATGTAAAAAATTATTTTATAATGTATAAAAAATCATGTTAAAATGGTATTGTTTTACTGATTTAATTACATAAAAATTTCAAATGCCTAGTCGGTTTATTATTTAAAATTCAAAAATTTATCGTTATTAAATGAAAATAAATTTCAAAAATGGTAACCACAAATAACAATTTTAATACGCGAAAATCATTCACGAATCTCAGATAATCGATCTGCTCCATCGGAATTCTAACGATCTTTTCCGAGAACAAAAATCCAAAAGATTCATCATTTACTGTCGCCACTCCTCATTGATCGTTGTTTCAAAAAATAATCGGCTTCCACGACGATCGGAAACAACAAGCGCGTCAAATAATACACAGTCGGGAACAAAAATTCTCCGACGAACAAACCATATTGAAATCGCGCTCGAAATCATCGAATTTGCACGAAGGCCAATCGACAACCGCGTGCGCGTATTTATACAATTCTTCGATTTTTTCGTCTGATATCCCTTGTTCGAATAAATCGATCGCGGATTCCAATTGTGTGAAGAAATCATCAATTGTCAAAGTCGAAAATCTGCGTGAAGTCGTCGGAGGTGATCGATAAAAAATCGATATTGCGTGATGATGAAATTTGGCCCACATAGATAGAGTGTGCCGCGGATGCTCCACTAGTCAAACCGACTCTTATATCGGTTATTATTACCACCGGAACGGCTCAGGTCGAGTCATTACACTGATCTAGATTTATAATTAATACTGTTATCCATTTAAAATAAAATGACTAATTCCGATTCTAAGATTTATTAATTATACACAATATCCATAATCTCGACTATTAAATGGGAAAAATAGTGATGTTATAATGACTTACATTTTCAAAGTCTTTTCATTGGTTTACACTCTCAAACACACATACTACAGTACAACCCCGTTTTGGGGCAAAATTTCTCCAATTTTGAGGTTTTCCCCAAAGTGAGGTGATCAAAAATTAAGTAAAACATGTGGGAAAAATGACTTTTATGATAAAAAAAATTACTGTATTAATGACTCATAAACCAAGATTAATCAATAAAACTCATAAACCAATATTAATCATTAAAATCAAGATAAGTCATTCATTTTTAATTTTTAATAAAAAAATCTGTGATTTTCATGTTATTCTTTTGTTTTTTTCGCAATGAACTCATAATATCGGCTTTGAATTTGTATAGGTGAAGAACATTTTCAGGAGTTTCTTGTTTGATTACATTAAGAAGTGTAGTGAAAGCACATTCCGTATCTTTTATGCTTTTTTCATAATCTAAATGTTTCACAAATGTCTCGCTGCTATCTTCTTCATCACTGTTATCATCATCAGAGACGGTCTCCAAAATTGCATTTTCCACAATATCCTGATCAATCGGACATTCTTTGTTGTCCTGTTGTTTTCTACTGTCATAAATTTCAATTTCCAAGGCCTTTTCAAAGCAATTTTGTATTGTAGATTCAGTTATTTCATCCCAGGCCATTTTTGAACATGACATTGCATCTAATATTGTGATCGCTTTTATAACTTCATCTTTCAGCTGTAGGATTTTTGTCATAGATAATTGTTCTCATCATCCAATTATTAAAATGATTTTTAAACGCCTTTATTATCCCCTGATCACTTGGCTGTATTAAAGGAGTCGTGTTTTTTGGAAAAAAATATTACATCAATGTTTGAATATTAGATAGAAGTAGCATGACAAGTTGCATTGTCTATTAGCAGTGCTACTTTTCTTCCTTTTCCCTCATTTCTTCATTAAAACGAGATAGCCAATTCTCTAAGATACTTTTGGTCATCCAGGCTTTGTATGAAGCATCATATTCAATGCCTATGGCTTTTAGATTTACTCCTCTCAATACTCTTGTTGACTTTGACCGTCCTATTATAAGCGGCTTATATTTTTCTCCTGTGTAACTGCAACTTTAAAGAAGTGAGAGACGTTCTTTTCTCATTTTTTCTAACATTCATTTTTTTCAACAAAACTTTTTTTGACAGTTTTATAAAAAATTGCAGTTTCGTCACAATTGAAGATGTTTTCTTCACCATATTTTTTGATTAAATCATTAAATGTCGAGCGATTTTTTTCAGCCCCTTCTTTATCAGCTGATTGTGCTTCGCCTTGAAGTGTTTTGAATTTTATATTACACGGTTTCTTAAATCTGCGGAGCCAACCATTTGAAGCAATGAAGTCTTTATTAGAATGTCTATTTGCGATTTTACGAGCAATAAGTTTTAAAGTTGGTCCATTAACCGGGAAACCTTTGCATCTGAGAGAACGAAACACCTCGTAAACCTCTGTATTTAATTGGTACCCTGTAGTCTCATTTGATGCAGAGCAGTCTTGGCATAGGATTTCCTTCCTTTTCATTTTCAGTCGGTGTAGACTTCCTTTAGAGATGCCATATTTCTCGCAAATAAACGAATCCTTATACAGACCTGACTGTATATCATTGCATATTCTGATTTTTTCACTTTGATTTAATTTCTTGGCCATACTACTTCTAAATTTCAGAAAATAAATTTAAAAATTAAGAATTGTAATATTCCTTACCGGATTGAATATTTTAAATTTCTAAATTTAAATCAAATATTTAAACAGAGATTTAAAAATTTTTTAACTTAAGTTTTCAAAATTTTAAAAATTTTAACTAATTTTCCCCATTTGGAGGTTCATTACTTTATAAAAATTCGTTTTTATAAGGATTAGTATTAAAATGATAAAATTTTCCCAGAACTGAGGTTTTCCCCGCAGTTTGGGTTTTCCCAAAACAAGGACATACTGTATCAACATATATTCAGCATACTTTTTAAATAAATGGGTATAAAATATGAAACTATACAATTGAATGTAACTCGGACCTCCTTAGGACCAGATTCTGTGATAATTTTGATGACTTTTTTGCCAAAAGACTAGTTTCATATTACCTAAAACAAGTAAATGTAATTTGGTCCTTAGTAGAATTATGGTTGTAAATCAACTTCGTCATGTGATAGAAATTTTAATAAAATACCAAGACTGAGATTTAGATCGATGGTTTCTGATAGCGACTACCATGCACAAACTGACGCTCTGCTATCAAAATGGTTCATATGAAACATTGATAGAATGCTTGAAATCCAACAAATCAATTGATAAGAAGTTGATGAGTTATCAAAAATTGAACTATGTGCCAAAATCTAAATAAGTTGACTTAACATCATAAGAAGAACTAGTGGGGAAATCTACCCGCAGAATCCTTTCCTATTATAATATTTACATTTTCTAAGAATTTTTCTTACTTTTAATGCATTAATGTTTTCGTTATATTTTATAATAACGTTTAATTTATTTCATTATTATTCTACCTTAGCCTTTAGTAACTTGACGACTAATTTTTTAATAACATTTTTAAGTAAATGAATACAAAATGTAAACCAATAATATTATTTGTATCAAATAAGAGTAATTTCATGGAGAAACGTATAAAAGATGTTATTGAAGCAAAAGGAGTTGTTACACTGTACTAACCACTGTTTATAAAAACATAGGATGACCAGTGACTATTGAGCCAGACAAATTGTTTTCAGATTTAAATAAATTTTTAGCAATAAAATCCTGAAATCTCTAAATAATAAATTATTATTAAACTTGAAATTATATATAAATTTTTTATTATACAGAAATCGTACATAAGTTCATATTTTACACTCATTTATTTAAAAAGATTATTAGAACAATCATTTGTCCGATAACTTTTGGGTGATGGAAGTATTTATTCAAATATATTATGAATTTTGTTAAAAAGTAACACAAAAATTTCATCACCGAGTAAACATTTCCTTTAAAATTAAAATGACTCAATAATCATAGAAAACTAATTCCATCTACGTGCTTTTTTCTTCACATTCAGCTCATCATTCGATGGTTTTTTTATTCTGTCATTAGATTACAATAAATAAATTCTAGACGATCCTTCAGTTTTTTTAACTGAGCACTTCGTCTTTCATTTGTGAAGCTTATTACTCAACATTAATAGCTCGAAGTTAAACAAATAAAAGAAGAATTGATTTAGTTATTATTAAGAACACCAACGTGGGTTTTCGAACTTTTAATTTCAATACAATTTGAATTGTCCTTTGGACAACTCTCAGCCAAGCTTTCATAATTCGACATCGTTCTAAATTGATAAATTTTAGTTAATTTTATTTTGAAACCGAATATTCATGGGAAGAAGATACTGGTATGAATATAATGGAATGCAAATGGAGTTCCTCAAACCCGAACAAACAGTTACAGTTAATTACAGCAGCGAACAATTGCTCAAACTGAGAGATAAAATCACAGAATTACAGCCCCAATTTTGTCAAAGTTGGTCAAATAAAATTTAGAGTAAATATTTTAATAAACAATTATTCGAACAATTTTTTCATTATTTATAGATTTTATTTTTAAAGTTCTAATTTTGTAATTTTAGTAATAATTCTATCTACATATTAATTTTATTTTAAAAATAATTTTATGTAAAGAAAGAACATAGTTAATTTTAAATTTTTAACTAATTTAAAATTTTTTTTATAATTTTTTTTTAAGTAATTTAAAACTTAGTTAAGTTATTTATTTTATTTAAATTTTTAATATTAAAATTTGAAACGATTTGATATTTTTAAAGTTTTCTAAATATCTTGTGCTGTACTTTAAAATGCAAATTATACTCGAATAATTATTCATCGTGAACATCTAAAATATCAATTTTCTATCTAGGTGGGAGAAACACATTTCCGAATACAAAACTCAACATACCAAATTTAAAATATTCCTCACAGTTATGAAAGAAAGCATCAGATGTAGCAAGAAAAGAAGGTAGAGCAATTAAATTGGTTCACAACTTTGAAGAAAGTGGATATACAGTTAACGATCTAAGCAACCAAAAAGTTGTTTAAGGAAATCTTTTTTTAATAAGCCAACATCAAGTTATCGTATGGCGAGTCTGATTTCTGTTGCCTTAAATTAAGATATCTCTGGTTATTGTAATCAACTCCCTGAAAAAAACACAACCCTAATTCATCGTTTGTTTCATAATCTCAATGAGGATGACCGAGATAGCCAAATGCAGAGTTGTGAGATTTGTGAAATATTCAAAACAGATTACTATTTGAACACCTTGTATATATTTTAATTCAGCAACCGTTTTTTCACCTACAGACGAATTTCAATCAGACTACCGAAAAAATTCGAAAATTCTTTTTTTCATTTTTTACCAAGTGTGAAAAATCCCTTTTTTCGACAAAAATGAAAAAACCAACAACAATATGACAAAAAATTCAAACATATTTTCGAAAAAATCAATTAAATGCTCCATAAGATTTCCAAAAAAAATTTAAATTCAAAAGTATTAAAAAAATAAAAGCTCAGACTTTCCAAAACTCAAAATTGTGAAAAACCCGTTTTTTAACCTAAACTTTAAAATTAAAAAAAATACATAAAAATAATAAAACTTTTCATTTTAAATTTACAGAATACCGGCAAAAAATTTCTTTTCCCTTTATGAAGGATGGAAGTTAGAGTTAAGGTTTTATCATTATTTTTAATATTTATCATAATTGACAAAAATATTTTAACTTTTTGTGGAATTATAACTTTTTCTCATTTTTGATGCTAAATTGTTTTTTCGCACACATTTGTCAAAAGAAGCTTTTTTAACTTTTTTTATATATTTTTGTAAAACATCGGAGTTGTAATACACTTGTCGAAAAATCGGGTTTTTCTTATTTTTGGTGAAATACTTTGGCTCAAAAAAGTTATTTTTTCTCATTATTGGCGAAAATATAGTTTTTTTCAAACTTTTGACGAAAAAACAGACAGCCAAAAGTTTGCTGACTTGACTAACTCGAATACAATTTTAAAAACATTCTATTTACTATTTAATATTTTTTATAACATTCAATGCTGTTCGTAACAATTCGAAACAAAACTGTTCAAAATAACCCTATATAATTTATTTCTAGTTTTAAACGTAGGTGAACCGTAAAATTTTGATTGCTATGAAAAGATGCACTGTGGCAAAAGTTAAAGAAATGCTTTTACCATTATACGATAATAGAAACATTATTTAAATAGTAAAAACAAAATAAAATCTATTTCTTAACAACATTTAATCATCAATCCATATTCAAATATTAACTTCATAATAAAAAGTAGAACACAAATTATTAGAAAAAATATTTATCAATAAATCTACCGCAGTAAATAAAAAGCATCAGAAATAATTAAAGAATGAAGTGTAAAGTAACAACGCCTCTTCATTTAAGTACAAACCTCCGATAAAATATGTACAATCTAAAAAAAATATATATTAAAACTCTTTTTGCATCAATTTGTTTCTAACGTGGTCGCTCCCAAAAAAAATGAGCATGTATGAGATAAGATGGCAAATGGCCAGTGCTTCAAAAACATAAATATCTTATCCATTGTTGTGGTGTTTCTTAAGCTATAACTCTGACACCTTTTAGTGGACATCAAACCGTGAATCGTAATGTACTTACCGTCACTGAAGAAAATAACAATTTTACAAGCTCTTATTACGAAAAATCAAAGCAAAAATTTCATATTTTATATGTAAAACAGATATTGTGTTTTCATAAAAAGAATGAACAATAAAATGTTCGGCGATATTACTGGAATACATATTATTTCTTGAAGACTGAGGAATAATTAAATTTTCGGATGTAAAAATAAATAATTGTAATTCAAAGTTGTTTAATTTAATTAGTGATCATTTTAATTTCGAATCGTAATATTGGCAATACCAACTAAATCCATATTGTCATATATGTATAAGATGTTAAAAAGCGAAACAAAGAATCATTTAAAATTTTCTTTAATTTTAAGTATAACTAAATTTTCTATAAATAATATAATGTTCATATCATATAATATAAATAACCAATACAAGGACATAATAAAATAAATAAAATAGTATCGCAAAATAAGTAAATAAATATTAGGTTGAGGAATAAGTTCCCGCCGTTTTTTGAATTTTTAATCAATTTTTAAATTAATTTTTAATATTTTTTTAATCAATTTCAAAAGAGGCATTGAAAAACTCGTTGAACGTTGGGAAGAAGTCGTGAACAATGGCGGAGATTATATTTTTGATTAATTTGTAGTAACTTTTTTTGTTAAAAAACAAAATTTTAATTTTTCAAAAAACGGCGGG
>MQRK01216035.1:0-10594 GCA_001938485.1 Girardia tigrina
GCAACAACTCTTATTTTCTCATTTCGACTTTTTGATATATAGTCCGGTCGATTGGATGCGCCTCCTCCCTCTACATCTGTAAACAGTGCAGAGTTTGGAGCGCCATCGGGTTCAATTGATCAAGACAGGCAATGATCTCCGGTCGGATTACTGTCAATAAGGGATGGAAATATTATTTACAGTATATACACGGTACATCGTTATATTTGGTTCTCCCATGCGGTAATTTCAATTATGGTAATTTTCAGTTGAGTGCATGTGATAAAATCTAAACATTTAACAATATTTTACATGACACTACTCCTCAATAAGTGATACCTTCGTAATTAACTTTAATAAATTAAAATTTTCTCCCACTTCTTATACACATCCCGAGACATGATTTTAGAAGTTTAACTCACACTTGTTGTAGGTGTCACAACTTTTTTTTGTTTGATATGATAACGTCTCTTGGTTAATTAAACTTTTCAGGGATAATTTCGACTGATTTTTGAAAATATTATTTATGTTTCTTGAAAAAATTAACGATTCGAATTCTATTGATTGTGTATAGAATACTTTAAACGAAATATATTCCAAATATTATTTTCTATATCAACATTCTTTAACAATTTTATTTTCGTAAATATTTAATGTGAGTTAGATTTTTACAATATTTTATATAATATGTCGAAACATTATTTCTGGAATCCGAGCTCAATTTACTTTATATATATATACAAACCCATTAAATACTCAAGTCTCAACAGTATTTTATAAAACACCACTCTCAATAACTAATATTTACATAGTTAATTTAAATAAACCATTGTTTCCCTTTTCACGATCTACTATACTTAATTACAAAACACGAGCTTTGAAATTCCTCAAAAGTAGAATTCAGTTCTCAACACATTGATAGGGCATTTCAATCTCGTATTTCATTTCTCGTTGATATCGCTCTACCATTAATAAAGAATAAAATTATTTATAAGTACATCATGGTTGGGTTTATATGTACGGCTCTCTGCATTTACTCACGCGTACTCGCGAGATAACAAACGGGCTAACGACTCGTCTCTATCGGCTTTATTCTCTCCTTCTTCTCCGTCATCATAAACGATCTCATCTCTTGACCAACCGCGGGTTCGTGAGACATACTATTCTTTCTCGGTCAAGCCTTACTCACACGGATACTGTGCTGCATGGGAGAACTATACATGGGACCTCTACAAGAATCCGACACAGGAGTCGACGTTGCAATCTGATGCATAACTGAGAAAAATCACATGTTATAGAGGAACGAATCAACGGTCTCGGCATTGATATCAGGCCATCATCATTCCTACACGATCCATAAAGTTTTCTCTTAATTGGGTTATTTATCAGGGGTTTTATCGGCATGGTAAAGTTCTATCATCGATTCTTATCACATGCTTCTGAAATTCTTGCACCGCTAGTTTCATTTTCATCTGGACCTAAGACTCTCAAATTCAATTGGACTGAAGATTTAACTTTCCGATTTTCCGAAATTCAAAAAAAAATTCCGATTGCTCAACTCTTATGTTCTATGACCCATCATTTCATTTTCAGTTAACCTGCGACGCATCCGATATTGCAATTGGAGCTGCATTGCATCAAAAGAGGGGACAGTTCCTTGAACCTATTGAATTCTTCTCTCGAAAACTTTCAGACACTGAAACCCTATATTCAGCTTTCGATCGAGAACTCCTAGCAATTCATGACGCTGTTTCACATTTTTCACATTTTCTTTCAGGCAAACAATTAGAGATATTAACCGATCACAAGCCGCTGGTGCACCTTATCCAAATGAAAAACCCGTCACCTCGACAACATTGAAAGATTTTATATTTATCACAATTTGATTTTGCAGTTTCACATCTTCCCGTCAAGCAAAATGTTGTTGCTGATTTGTATCCAGAAATCCAGTTTCAGCAATATCACTTCTCCCAGATTCAGCTCTCGAGTTGCTTCAGTCTGAAAATCTTTCCAAAGAAGAGCTCGCTGATTTCCCAAATCCTTATACCGAAACTTATGATATAATTTATGATTCTGTAGATCTCTGTGTCCGAAGAATCATTGTTTCTACCGGTTTACGCAGGCGCATCTTCGAAACATTCCACAAATTCATTCCAGGTCAAAATCAACATTCGAGCTGATTCATACTCGTTTTGACTGGTGAAACATAACACGTGATATCAAGACATAGTGCCAAGAATGTACCGATTGCCAAAAACAGAAAGTAACGCGGCACATTAAACCACCGGTTATCAGATTTCCAACAGGCAATCGTTTTGAGATTGTACATCTAGACATTGTCGGTCCATTACCGCCTTCAAATGGATGCTCTTATATTTTAACAATGATCGATCGGAAAACAAGATGGCCTGAAGCAGTTCCAATCTCAATAATTTCTGCTGATAATGTTGCTAGACATTTGTGAACGCTTGGATTGCAAGGTACGGTGTACCTTCTCAAGTTATCACGGATCAAGGTTGGCACTAACTCAAAAGTCCTGGACTTATCATCGTCCGGTTATTATCTCTTTAACCCTCTTAATCAGTTTTTTTTCAGAGGTCAGCATTTTGCTACAAAAGAATATTTGAAAAGAATACTTCAGGCTCTTGCAAAACGTCTTGGATTCAAACACGTCCATACGACTTCGTATCACCAACAATCGAACGGTCTTGTCGAGCGTTTCCATCGAACCTTAAAGACTTCTCTATGTTTTTTAGGTACCTCTTCAAACTGGCATGATTCTCTTCAACTCGTGTTATTATGTTGGCGAAATACATTTCATTCATCTACAGGGACTTCTCCTAGTGTTATGTTAAACGGAGCTGTAACAGCTTTCCCTGATGAGCTTTTTAGAGAAACGATTAATACTGATCTCGAAGCTCTACATGCCGTCAGAAAACACTTCCTCTCCTCTGATACAAATCCATCTTTTGGCAAATCTGTCCAGAAATTAACTCATCTGCCAAGTTCAGTGCTATTAGCCAAGTATGTCTGGATTCGTGAAAAAGGTACCCATCATATGAAGCCTCGTTATTCTGGACCATTTCCGGTTACTTCTATTAAAGGTAATATTGCAAAAATTAAAACTCAGGATGCCGAACAAACCATCGATCTCGAGCTTCTGAAGCCAGCATTCGGTTTTCCCCAAGACTAGAACCACCCCGAAATCAGTTCTTCTCCAATGGGGCTATGTAGTGATGTCATTCCTCACCACATTCAGTAATATTGAACTTCAATTATGTCAAATCTCATGACATCACTAGAGTTCAAATTCCAGTGATTTCATATGTCATGACATCACCGGAATGTGTAATTGCAAGGTTAATTTCAATTGCATCAACTGACCCCGGGGCATATTGTATAATATTATATAATATTGCCTAAATATAAAAGGGGAAGATTTCCAAGTTTAATTGGTTAGAAAACCCCGATCAATATTTTATATAATAAATTTTATTATCTAGTTTGTGTTCTTTACAATTGTATTATATATTTTCTTTGGAGAGAATTGTGCGATTCGATTTAGTTATTTTTTAATGTTTTTATCGAAATAACAGAATTAAAAATGGAGATTTATTTTTCACTAACAATTGTAATGATATTTTGAATTGTTTAATCAATAAATCGATGATCAAAATTTTAAATCTAAATCAGCTCAATGAGACCCATAATTCAGATGATCCACCACTGTCCGGTTCTCCCGTAAACTCGGGGATCGACTGGAGCATTTATTTGAAAAACAATAATAATGTAAAGACATTTTAATTTATCAGCCGATATAAAACGTCCTACATGTGACAAAAAGTTGAGATGAAAAGTTATGATCCTCGCTTACAGTACTAAGACAAGATTTTATATGACCAGTCATTACAAATCTTTGCTCATGCAACATGTCAGTAATCTAAGAAACAAGAATCGACTTTGTAACTTGTAATATTCACACTGTCGATGTTTGGGATTATTATCGCACTTTACGCTCACACTAACTCAAAAGTCCTGGACTTATCATCGTCCGGTTATTATCTCTTTAACCATCTTAATCAGTTTTTTTCAGATGTCAGCATTTCGCTACGAAAGGATATTTGAAGGATACAGCCTCGAATTGTTTTACGAACCACACTTGGAATTCTTTGAAACAGTGTTTTTTATTTAACAGAAAATAACAATATAATGAAACTTTTTTATCTTATTTTTTTCAATATCTTCAGTTATCATATCTTAACAATATTTGCAATAGGATGTATTAGGTTGAGGAATAAGTTCTCGCCGTTTTTTGAATTTTTAATCAATTTTTAATCAATTTAATATTTAAAACAAATTTTTTTGATGTAATGTTATATGTTATTTGAAAGCTATTGTTTTGCTCTAAAAAATGATGTATTTTGTTTTTTTATCCAGATTAATTTTTGTCGATTTTTAGACCATTGAAATGGAGTGTCAAGTCGACAAAAATGAGCATTTCCGACACCATCTATTGTTTGCGTATAATCGAGGCGCCAAAGCCGCAGACACTGCCCGAGAGCTTTGTGTTGTATACGGAGAAGGTGCTATATCTGATAGAACCGCTCGTAATAGAACCGCGGAGATTATATTTGTGATTAATTTGTAGTAAATTTTTTGTTAAAAAATAAAATTTTAATTTTTCAAAAAACGGCGGGAACTTATTCCTCAACCCAATAGTATCAGAATCATAACTAGTTACAGTACCTACTTTCTGGACTCTGAGCCTTCGCATCTATACAATCCTTCTACAAAATGATACAACTCTTCAACTAATTGTATTTTCACAGTAATAAAAATTTACAAAAAGACAGAACGTTATAAAAAAGATATGAATACATATTTCGAAAATATGTAAATCCTGAATCATAATTATACAAGTCACATAACACAAAATGCTGTTGGAATGACTTTGATCATATAGTGATATGTATACGCTATGATAATGGCGTTTTTATGGTTGGCGAGTTCCAGTCATACGACGAATAATTTGAAGAACAAAATAAAGGAGTAAAATAATTTACGGTTTGAATAACTCGATTATCTTTTACTAATANTTCTGTCACATTATATCGGTCATCTAATTTTACAATCTTTCTTTGAACAAATGGAAAGAACGGTTTCAATTTATTACAATCGACGGTTTTACGGCCCGAATAGGGGATACCGTATTCGGTACTGTGGTTCCAGGAAGCACTGGAACATGTGTCGAGATTCCCATAATAGATTTCCAATGCATTTTTTGTGTTACACGGAGTTGGCAACATGATTCCTTCAAAAGGTTTATTAATCATCGGAAACATATCACTTTTACGAATTAAATACCATTCGATTTCCACCTTAAACATGGTTTTATTATATTCTCTGAGAAAGAATATGTCAAGATAAGGGTATCTGAAAGGTTTATGGGAATAAGGTTTACCGTCGAGTTTGAAAAATTTCCACTTTCCCGTTTCTTGTCCACCATAATGAATAAGATTGTGAGTTTTATTCAATTCTTTCAATGATGTTTTGAGAAGTTCTTTCTGTTTACTGTCGACTAATAAATCTGAAACAAAAGATAAATATAATAAGAAAGAGAATACAATCACCAATGTCATCGTCCCAAGGAATAAATCCATGATGCCTATACGCACCGATCAGAGATCCTCCATATAATAAATACGTTATATTATATTTTTCCATTTGTAACTTAAAAACCTTTAACAACTCTAACATTTTCGTTCTCTGCAAAGAAGACATTGTCGGATGAAAGTAATTTTCGAATGGATTTTTAATAGTACTAGTACTCAGGTATTGTTTTTCCTGTTTCCTTGTACTCATAGAAATGGTCTTTGCAGTTGAGGAGGTGTACATTTCTTTTCGAGTTACAGTACCAACAGAAGTACGTTTAGTACTCTGGTTTTCATATGTCCCATAAATAGTCTTCAATGAAGATATAATAGATGGGGTAAAACGTTGGAAAGGATGTGAACTAATTTCTTTGGATCCATTTGAATTTAAAATGAGAACGTTTGTCGAGTTCTTCAGTCTAAATGTCTTTATTCCTGAAAAACCCGTCGGTACAAAATGAGTATACAGCCATAGCAAGAGTAGCGTTAAAAATGATAAGATAACAATTATTCGACACCGGCTTGAATTAAGATTGTACTTCATTAACATATGACAATTTAATTTGATTGTTCTACATTAATCAGTATTTATTTATTCTAATGAATCACCTGAATTCACTCTGTTTGGTTGTTCAGTTTGTGCGACAGTTTGTTGAAAATGTGCATTCGTATTTACAAACTTCTCTCACTTACAATTTATTTCGAATAAAAGGATTTTGTTTAGAGACTTTCATTCGATATATACAGCGTTCTGGTCACGTCAATAAATAATGTCCGTCATCAATCCATCATCAAATAAACGTAAATCAAAATCCATTTTATTATTTTACAAATATTAATCGAATTTATTAAATCATCAAAAAAAACGATTTTTTTGTTATTTCAGTTGAGAAATATTTCGAAAAAAATAACTTTAAAATTAAGGCGGAGTTCTATTGGATAATTTATCCGTTTGCCGAATGGACGCCGATTCCTATTGGTTCATCAAGATGCGGGTTTTCTTCCGCGGAGAATTTATATTAATATAATGACATCTGACCGATTTATTATCATTTTTATGAAAATATTTTCTAAATTGTCAAATTATACGAACATTATTTCGTTTTTTAAATTCGATTTTAAAATTTGTTTTCAACATTTGAATTTTGTTTCTCTAATTTTTGGGCGCTTTCCTTAAAATATGTATTAATTTATCATTTTTAACAATTTGCTTTATTTTACTATCGATTTCGTCGATTTTCAGATATAATCAATGCGATTATGTCACAGAATGATATAATAACTAAATTAACACTTTCAATAAAGTTTAATATAAGATTTGTTGTAACATTTCAGTAAAATTTTAAAATTACTGCACTGTATCGATTGTCGATATGAACATTTTAATCAATCTTTAGTCAAAGAGGCTTTCATTTCAGTTAACTGTTTCAAGTCTACAGGCACTTTTTAATCCAAAGAGACTTTATCACAAGACTAGAATTTTCAAATGGGTTTACCAGAGTATTTATTCAGCCCATTCCGTCTTTTACTATATCGATCACGCTATAATCTTGCAGTCAACACACTTCATACCTCTAGTCGTATATTTTATCAACAGATTGTCCCTCCGTTCAATAACTTACTTTTCCATTCTCTGATGTTTGTAGAAAAAAGTCGTCTTGAAACGGTTAAGGTGGATTTGGTAACTTTTTTAATTAGTAATTTTTTGCGTCTTCCAACTTATTTTTTTAATCTTTTCGAATCCTAGCAATCCAAAGGACAGAAATCTCTGGTGCGGAAATTTGAAATGGTTGATCGAACTTAAGGCACAGTTCAGGTTAAAATAAATTGTATTTTCAAATCATAAAATTTGATATTATTAACCTGCTGCGACAGTTATATCTATCAGATGATTTTTTGTTTTAATGAAATGTTAAAAAGCGGAATCATCACTTAAATTTTTAAAAATACAAAAATTATTGATTTAAACTATTCTTTGTTTTTTTGTAATTTGATGATGTCAAAATTATCAAAAGATTTCAATGTCACTCCTATTCACGAAAATAATGATTTGAAAAATTTGGGTGAAGGAATTTATGAACAATATATCTTTCGCATCAACAACCTTGTATTCGGATCGATAATAAATGATAATAAAACTCGAGCTATTACAAGAAAATATGATTAGTCAGTAAGCCTATCCCTACTATGACGGATAACTATGTGTACATAGTAAACTATGAAACTCACTATTGGCACACAGAGTTGTGAATCATAGACTCAGTGTCTGGTGGAAACCTCGAAAAATGCTAGAGCTTTTGATCCTCAAACACTGCCTCGGAAGTCAAAAGTGCGAACCTTCAGTTATGATCCCTTGCTCCATGCTTTCTATGGTTTCGGTTGTAAATTTTTTCTTAATAGTCATATTTTAAAAGCTAATAATAAAATGGTAACTTAAGTTTCTATTAAAAAAATATTTATTTATTAATATATTTATTTATTTATTGTTTATTTGAATTAATTAAATAAATCAACAAGGTAATTTTTCATCCATGCCAACACGAATTCTTAGAACTCTTGAGATTCAGGAAAAAAGTGAAATTATTCGATACTGTTATCCTAATGCAGAAGTAATAAACCAAAAAAGGAAAACAATTTTTTCAAAGAAATTCAAAAATATTTTATTATAAACGACATCATAGGTTGTCAAGTAAGGAGTTTGTAGCCATGATTAAAATAAATTCAAAAAAGTTATAACTTGATCAAAATTATATTTATATAACAAGGTTTTTTTTCTGAATTGTTGCATTATCTGATAGTTGTTTCGTAGGCTCTGATTGAGACTCCCCGAGCACAAAAAACCAATGTCAGTCCACCGGTTAGACATATGTAACTGTGTTCATGGTCGGTCAATCATGAGAGAGGTTTTAGTCTGTGACAACCATCATACAAACACTATTCTTATACTCTAAATAGAATTATACCATATATCACATAACACAATACACTGTTGGCAGAGAAAAAATGAAAAACTGCTAACAAAACAGTGAATTGGCTTTTATATGGGGTCAATAAAAAAAGGTCAGACATACATGCTCTCACCACTAAGGTTGAACCCTCTCTCACAAAATTTCAACCAATCCTACACTACAAATTATCCTGAGGGGGGACATCTAACGGCTCATCATGCTCAAAGATGTCTCCCTCAGTGTACAGTATCCCATCGTCAAAGTCAGCCGGATTGTGAGCAGGAATTGGGCATTGGATTTCTTGTAGGTTGGCACGCGGATCCTGAAAGTCTCTCCACTGAAGGGCTGACCACTTGATGTTGGATAGAACACAGGCGCGAGCAATCGCTATTTTCCTTTTTCCTAGAAATAAATCATTAAGAATAAGTTCATTATTGGGTAACCATGATCCTAGTGGCCCAACAATGAAGGTGTCAAGTTCAACTTTCCACGAGTCCCCATATGCATGTTGAATTTGTTCCCTCAAGTCCCAGTATTTATTTATATTTCTCTTATCAGCATTATTTATATCTCTTTCAGTCTCATATGGGCATTTAACATCTATTAAGAAGATTTTACGCATTTCCGGGAAACAAACTTTGGGAAGATCGAATGAAGACACAATCTTCGTTGACATAGATTTCTGCGTCCATGAAAGTGGATAGTTCTTTGGCAATGATGTCCTGAATTGAGTTGTGTTGTGCAATCCAGAAAATAATAATGGAGTAACAACCCACCAGCATATGAGCCAAGTTTTCTTCAGCAGGACAACCCCGTCTACACAAGATACTGGTCAGAGCTCAAGGTCTGCAGAGTACAGGAACAGTGTACGACCGAGCTTGGTTGATGAATCTCCATTCGCTGTGCCCAAGGGGACCATTATAGATAGGGGAAGTGGAGAGGGGAGATTTAGAAAGGCATTCAGAGTATCGACCAGCACTACTCTGTTCGTCCCATTTTATAACCCACGAGTATCCAATACATTTCCTAAGTGCTTCTGATATTTTATCTTTGATTCTAAAAATTTCGTCTGTAATAAAATTATGTCCTTCATTTTGAATATGTTGTTTAATAGTTAAAATTACAACCGGGTTAGAATATTTAAAGTTGACAATTATTTTATGAAATTTTTTAAGATCATGTATAGCGTGCTGAGTTTTGTTCCACCAAGAAGTGTTAACATGTGCTCGGAAGCCATCATTTGCCAGTCAAAAACCTGGGAGTACGTTAGGTTCATGTCTCCTAGAGGTCTACGGAGGGTGACGTCATTGGCAGCAATAATATTGGGATCAGTGGAGTTGAGAAGGTAGAAAGAATGAGTGATGGACTGGACATAGTACTCATCTTTAAGGGAGGTGATACCAACTCCACCGAATGCTTTGGGACAACAAAGATAGGAAGTGGAGGCATAATCCTGAAAGCCAAGGATCTTTTTGTGGAACGAGCGCAGTTGAATGTCCCAAGCACAGCTTGCTATTTCAAAAATATAAAATGGGATGAAGGTGTTACGAAAGTAAAAAATGAATTTGGAGTGCTCGAAAAACTTATAGGCATGGAGTTTTTGGTTGGCGGATAGGGAAGATGAGTAAATAATCTCAACTTCACGAATTACCTCATCAAAAAATGTTGGGGGGTGTAGATAATGAGACAAGTTACAAAACAACCCAAATAGAGGTACCCTTCCTTAGTGGTAAGATGGGGGATGTTCACACCATCAATGATATAGTTATCTTTCTTGACAAATTGGACATCGAGCACAGCACATTTGGATGCACGAAACGACATTCCAAGGTTTTTGACAACAGAAGACGCAACTTCAATGACATCCTGAAGCTCATTTTTATTGGTAGCCAGGAATACCAAATCATCAGCATAGGCCATACATGAGATCTTGCGACTACCTAAAAGAATTCCACCACATCTAAATAAATCTATTTCAATTAAAATTGGATTAATTCCTATATTAAATAAGAGCAT
>MQRK01216035.1:10644-21291 GCA_001938485.1 Girardia tigrina
CAGCATAGGCCATACATGAGATCTTGCGACTACCTAAAAGAATTCCACCACATCTAAATAAATCTATTTCAATTAAAATTGGATTAATTCCTATATTAAATAAGAGCATCGAGAGGGGGAATCCTTGCCGAACTCCTATGTTAACAGCTAAAGGTTTGGTGGATTCTTGTGCACACACAATAGTTGTAGTGCAATTATTATAGAATTCTTTAATTACGTCAGTTGATTTTTGTTCAACGTTCATTTTATTCATTAATTCAAGTATATAGCTAACTGAGATTGTGTCAAACGCAGCAGCCATATCCATAAAAGAGATTTTAAGTTGTTTTTTAAGATACCTCTGATAATAATCAATAATTGAGCGGAGTAAAAAAGTGTGGTCAGCACAACCATCATTGGGTCCTAAGCTTTTTTGAAGGGGGTGAAGAAGGTTGTGTTGCCGGATCCACCCAATTCGTTGTTTACACAAGAGAGTAGTTAATAATTTGTAAATACATTCTTGTAGGGCAATACCTCTCCAAGAGGAGGGGAGGTGATATTCACCATCTTTATTTGGTTTAGGGATCATTAACGTTAGATAATTTTTCCAATGATTTTTTTTCCAATGATTTAACATTTTGTTGCTCAGTTTCTTTTATTTGATTGCTACATATCGTATATATTGAAGACATTAGTAAAAATTAATTAAAATTATTGATAACTTGTTTTAATAATCAGTATATTAAAAAATGGAAAAGACAGAAATTCGTACTACTATTCGGATAAAATGTTACTGTGAGGAGAATTATTATCAAAACTAATAAATGTATGTTGCGTAATTTATGTATGGAATGTTCTTGTTCTTGTAATGTAATAGGTCACGACCGAAATAGTGTGTATGGTGAAATTAATGAGTGTATGTTTGATCCAGATTGATGACGGCATTAATCAATATATATACTGATGATATTCCTCCTTTTATTGCGTTTAAATAAATATTATGACAGTCTCGAAGTCTTCTAACAGTTATTACATAGCATACAGTCTCAAATTGGTTCACGAAATTCAGAAAAGGAAATTTTAACCTCAATAATGAGTCTCAAAGTCGCCCAGAAACTCAGGTAGACAATACCGAACTGAAGATAACCGCGGAATCGAATCCATCACAAAGTACTCATGATTTATCAGTAAAGTTTACTTTTACAAAGCAAACAATATTGAATCACTTGGCTCAAATAGGAAAAGTGAAAAATTTTGATAAGTGGATACCACATGAGTTGAATGAAAAGTAGAAAGTAAAAACGTTTCGATTCTTGCTTGATGATGATTTCTCATTATAAATGTGATCACTTTGAATCGAATGGTCACTTGTGATGGAAAGTGGATTCAATATGATAATAACAAATGTTCAGTAAGCTGGGTGGACACGAATGGAGCACTAAAACAGAATCCAAAACACAACATTCAATAAAATAAGCTGATGATAAGTGTTTGGTGGTCTGCCAAAAGTGTAATCAATTATGACTTCATAAAACCTGGTTTATTAATCACAGCAAATGCCTACTGATACCAATTAGAAGACATAATGCGGAAACTCAAAGAAAAACATCCGCGTTTGGTAAAGAAAATCGACTCTCATCTTGCTCCACGACCATGAAAAACCATACACTGTACCTTGTACACTGTACTTAAACCCGTGACCAAATTACAGGAACTTGGACGTTCTGCATCATCTTTCATACCCATCAGTTCTAGACCCAACTGACTACCATTTCTTCCTCAATTTCAACAAGTTTTTGACCGGAAAAAATTCAATTCCGAAGATGCAGTAAATAGGGTTTTCGATGAATTTATAGATTCTCATCCATCAATTTTTAATTGAAATGGTCTTAACAAGCTGCTGCTCATATGACGAAGTATGTCAATAATATGAGTGCATACTTTAATGAATGACATAAATATTTGTATTGGTAAATCATCAATAAACTTTGACTTCAATTCTACAAATTTCATACATGACGAAGAAAATTTTGGTTGTATTAAGAACAGAGTGCGAAAAATATTACTGATTTTAAATCTCTATAACTCCAACATGAATAGATTATCTCGACTTTGAACCTTTTAACTGTATATTTGAACCAAGCCGATTCAAATGTTTTTCCTCTATCAACATGGATTTCTTTTGGAGGTCCAAATTTCCATATCCATCTGTTCAATATCACTCTATGAACTGTTTTTTCATCTTGACTAGCAACTGCATTCAGGCTAATATATCTACTGAATTGGTCTACAATTGCCAGTATGTATTGATATCCGTTCGTGTTTCTTTTGAATGGTCCACAGAAGTCCATGTATATTTTCTGGAAAGGCTCATCTGCCGACAATTTTATATGTTTTTCTTTCGTTTTCGCTGTTAATGTCTTTCTTTTTTGACAATTTAAACAACTTTGGACTATTTCTTTAATGAAATTTCTCATATTTTCCATGTCAAAATCTTCTCGAAGATAGTTATAGACTTTTTACTACCAGCATGGCATCCAGTATTTGTTGTCCTGAGTTGCCACGATGTCATTTTTAGTGTCCATTTCCTCGTTTTCCTTTTTCTGATATCTTCAACAATTTGTTTGATTTCTTCATTATTCTTTTGCCATTTGAAACCCTCTGACTCTTCGTCCAATGCAAGAATTCTCGTCTTGATCTTTCCTTTCTTGGTTTCTTCATGCATTGTCTGACATTGGCTACGCAATTCGCAAGAATTTCTAGGCATCGCGTCAGCATTTGTATGTTTCTCACCTTTCCGATAATCTATTTTCATATCAACACCACTAAAAAAATTTATCCATGTTTGAAACTGTGGTGTAATAGCGATTTTCGTAGTCATCATAAAAGTGATAGCTTTATGATCCGTTCGTAACAAAAATCTTTTCCCATACAAAAAATGTTGAGTGAAATAATAAATTGCAAGCAGTTCTTTCCTTGTAATGCAATAACCAAGTTCATGTTTATTCATTATATGGGAACCATATGCAATTACTATTTCTCTTCCACATATGTCTTTCTGTGATAGCACCGCTCCTATTGTATCAAAACTTGCATCTGTATCGAGTATAAAGTCTTGAAAAATCAGGGAATGTCAAAATTGGTGTCTTAATCATTCTTTCTTTTAATTTTTGAAAAGCGTCATCACATTCTTCAGTCCAAATCAGTTTTTTATCCTTGCTCTTACCACATAAGCCTTCTAAAACCTTTGCATATCTAGCGTAATCCTTTGTGAATTTCCTGTAGTAATTCGTCAAACCCAAAAAGCTTCTTAAATGTTTGATACATGATGGGTTTTGAAATTTTTTAATTGCATCAAGGTTTGTTTCATCTGCTCAATACCTTCTTTACTTATGACATATCCTAAAAATTTCATTTTTTCTACTAGGAATTGACATTTCACTGGATTTATTCTCAAGCTGGATTCTTTAATTTTCTCAAATACGTTATGTATTTTTTGAAGATGTTCTTCTCTATCTTTTGCAAAAATAAAAATATCATCCAAATATACGACTGCTTCTTTCCAATTCAAATCTAGAACTTTCACCATTAATTCTTGAAAGGTAGCTGGAGCCGCTGCAATTCCAAAAGGCATTCTTTTAAAACAATATTGACCATTCTTTGTTGAAAACGCAGTTTTAATCTTTGAATCTTCTTCTAATTCAACCTGATAATATGCATTTCCCAGATCGATTGTACTAAAATATTTTGCTCCATTCAACGTGTTTAACATGTCATCCACATTTGGAATGGGAAATGCTGATCTTACCGTAATTTTATTTAATTGTCGAAAATCGACACATACTCGGATGTCTTGTTTCTCTTTCTTCCATACACACACACCAGAGGGAAGTTCCATGGAGAACTATACTTTTCAATTATATCGTTTTCTTCAAAATTTCTAATAATATCATCTAGTTTCTCTTCAAAATGTTGTGGTAGTCGATAAGGCTTCACTAAGACTGTTTCTCCAAGAGTTTCTATTTTGTGTTTCGTAAAGGAAGGTTTCCAAACATCCCACTTGTCAGCCATGAATATTGATTTATATTCTGTTAATAGTCTCATTAGTTCGTTGTCAACTTTGGTGTTAAATATTTCTTTAATTCTCTTTAGTCTGTCATCATCTGTTGGACTATCTCTAATCATCCATATGTCACTTGAATCTATAGTTTCCTTCTTTAGTTTTATTCCAAATTTGTCCAAAAAGTCAACTCCTGCTATCATTTCTGGATTGAGTTCTTTGACTACATAAAACTCTATAATTTTTGTACTCCTTCAATTATTACTTTTAATTAAACAATTCCATAATTTATAAGTTCTGAATCATTTACACAATGAATGCGTTTACTCGTTTTCTCTATCTGAACATCTTTCATACTTTTAAGTATATCTGCTTTAACAACATTTACTTTGGCACCGGTATCCAAAAGAAAAAAAGAATACAACATTCATATTCTTTGTATTAAATTCAATGCTTGGTCTTCCATTCAATTTGTCATATCTAATATTGAGCTTTGATATTTTCAAAATTTCTTCCTGTTTCAACTTTTGCGATTTTGTCTTTATCTCGTTATCAAAACAGTATGTTTCAAATTCTTCTTTCCAACATTCTAATTCACAAACTTCGAGAGGGGTATCTTCCAACACACAATCACACATACAGTCATACATACCATTACATACACAATCATACACACATATTTTTACTTTTTAGTGAAGCATACTGATCACCTCTCCTTGTGATCTTGCATCCTCGTTTCCTGGTCTTTGTCGTATACTTGTCTATATTATCTGTAAACATTCTTTACCTCGAGTTTCCTTCATTTGATCGTGTTTCTTCATATTCGTTGTAATCGTTGTCATCATGAATTTCTGCAATATCATATCTTCGATTTTGATGCTTCTGATGATTTCGTGGGTTATTTGTTCTTTGCCATTAATTTTTTCTGGTATATTGGTCTCTTTTTTTAAATCTATTCTTGATCATGTAGCGTTGCGTCCTGATATGGCCATTTTTATTGCAATAAAAACACTTTATATTTGGACAGTTTTTTCTGATGTATCCTTCTTCGTGGCATGCCCAGCATTTTATAACTTTTGAATAGGTATTTCTCAATATGTATTCATTATTTATTTGATTAGTGAACCTATTTCGTGATGAGTTTTAATTTAAATAAAAAAATAAATAAAAAAATACAAATAAATCGATCAGAAATCAATTATCTCTCATTAAAAAAAAGAAATCATCTCGAATCTCGAAATCTCAGTCTATCGAGAAATACCAATTGGGAGCCTCAAAGTGGACGGTTCTGAATGATCTTGCTGGTGACTCGAATTTTGATTATTATTTTTTTGCGGTGAGAAAAAAGATTTGAGTTGTTTTAATGTATTAATTTACTTATTTTTGGCGCAAAGAGTTTTTGAAAAGGATTCTAGTCGCCATTATTATTTTTTCATTGAATTCGAATCAATTTGTGAAGATAAATAAATAAACATTAATTCTGCATCGATTTTCAATTTATCCGGTGTGATGTTTTATCGTTAATTTCGAATTGTACTGGTAACCAAAGTCGACTTGAAAGTTGTTGTTTTGGGCAAAGAATGCGTCGGAAAAACTGCATTAGTCGATCGATTTTTGAAGGGGCATTTTCAGGCGAATAACGCCTATCAACCAACGATCGAGGCGGCCTATCGCGCGCGCCATTTGAAGAACAGCGATAATATTCCGATTATAATGGGCATTTGGGACACGGCAGGGAGCGAGCGATATCAGTCAATGACACTAATGTATTATCGCGGCGCTAAGGTGGTGATTTTGTGTTTCGACTTAACAGAATCGATCAGTTTCAATAAAATCAATTATTGGTATCGTAAGCTGAGAGACGCGGAGCCGCGAATTCTCCACGACAAAGAAATCAAAAGATCTCACAACTCTGAACTAAAGAAATGTTGCGACAACGTATTGGTGCAATTGAAAGAGAAAATTACCTACACAAACGGCCAATCAGTCGTCGTCTTACCGTCGATCAAATCCGATGTCGACACTCTCATGAACGATCCGCGCTTCTTTCGGTCATTCGAAATGGCGTTCTCGTGCAAGTTTCAGAGTATTATCGTGATCGCACTCGACTGTCTCCAGAAAATGAATGCGTACGGTCACATCTCGAACTCGGCGCTATATCGCGACTCCTCCAATGAAAGACTCATCGATAAGATCATCTGTGATGCCTTTTAGAACGGCCATTCTGGGGACGCCGTGCAGCTGCATATCATCAAGGCCAATCTCACGATCGTCATCAACCAGAGTCTCAAGGTGCAAATTTTAAATGTGACCCTCCGACCGAATGCTCGCTCCCCGTCACCGGCGTGCCGCAGCCACAAAATCGCTGCGCCCGCTCTTGCACCATCAGTACCTATTTTCGATATTTCTTTGCTGGTTGCGTTCTATATAATATGGTTTACTTTTGCCTACCGTTTTCCATTCATCATATTTACCTACCGTATTGTATGCCGCAACTGTTTCTTCTTTTTCCATTTTGCGTAGTTCATACATATTTGAAACTACATCTTTTATGTTCTTTGTTTCGGTAGCTCCTCTCAATTTCAATTCTCTTTTCACCTCATAATCATCAACCATATTCATGCAAACAAGGTTGAGCATCTTTTTCTTAGAAAGTTTACTTTCTGTTAATATCGTTACTAACTTTTCGGCTTTTCTGAACGTTTCTTCTGGATCTGAAGATCCTCACCGGAGATTTAAAATATTCTTCATTGTGTCGAGCAGAGATTTTTCTTTCACAAATGCCGTTTTAAGCTTTTCTTTATACGTATTTCCATCTGCTTCTGAAAATTTTGTGATTGCTGATGGAGTCATGAAGATCGTCACCATCACTAATCTTCTATCTTCTGTTATACCAATAATATCCGCATAACGTTCGAAATTTTTTATGAAGTCATCTAATTTCGACTCGGATCCATCAAATTTTTCGTGTCCCATAATGTTCGTTGTCACATGAGCTGGGATCGCCATATTAACAACATCAATATGAGTTTTGAAACATTTATTATTATCACAAGCGCATTCACTATTTGACATCTCTCTTGATCAATTTATTTCTGAGTTCAAACTAATTATTTTTAATAAATGAAAATCTGTTAATAAAAATTGTTAATAATAAAGAATGTAATTGGTTGAAATTAAATCTAAACATTTTTAAAAAGAACATAATAAATTAATATATTAAAATTTTAAATTACATTAAAAAATAAATAATACATTCAAAAATTATTTTAAATCTTTTTACTTTAAAATTAAATTAAATTATTTTTAATTAGTAAGAATCAAAGAAAATATCAATCATCCATCTATGTAGGAGAGGAACAATCTGAATCAACATAAAACATGCACAATATCAACACACAATTCAAAACATTCCTCACAAGTACGGAGGTCTTACTTTCTTTTGGGTGGATTAGGCATCGTGCCACTATGGTAAGGCAGCTAAGAAGTGGTACGAAGACAATAACTTCGATTTGGTGCCAAGAGAGGTAAACCAATCAAATAATCTAGAGCTTCGCCCAATAGAAAGATATTGGGCCCTAGTAAAAAGGCAATTAAAGACGACAAACAAGAGGGCACTGACAATTGTAGATTTTAGGAACAAGTGTAATAATGCAGCCAAAAACGTGACAGAAACTACAATTGCAAGTCTAATGGTAGGCATTCTGGAAAAGCTCGCAGAATTTATTTAAAAATAAATAATCTTTCTTAGCTTACTAAAATTAGTTTGAATTAAACACATTTTTTAAATCAGTCGGTATTTTTTCAAACAATAATATGGTTTTGAAGATAGAGGATTTTCAAGTTAGTAATATATTTTGCACTTAGTCCTTATTAAGGATAATTTAATTAAACAAAAATCACGTTTCTTGCGAAGCACGAAAAAATAGAAACTTCAAAACATCAACTGTCTGTTTAGATGCTTTTAAACCAAGAAATTGTTTAAAATTGATAAACTTGCACAGTGAGTATTTTAACGTCGAAAATTTTGTATATCTACAAAATTTTATATGCCATAAAATTTTGTCGAATATTGCATTTATCGAATTGAACAGTATTTTATTTTTCACTAAATTTGAATTTATTGAATTACACCTTTTTATGTTTTTGAATCTATTCTCTTTATGAATTTTAAAAATCG
The DNA here is from genome assembly GCA_001938485.1 of Girardia tigrina. Classification (NCBI taxonomy): domain Eukaryota; kingdom Metazoa; phylum Platyhelminthes; order Tricladida; family Dugesiidae; genus Girardia; species Girardia tigrina. The sequence goes on from MQRK01216035.1 coordinate 18,864, forward strand.
AAAATTATTTGAATTTTTAAATAAACCGAAATATAAAACGATAATAACACAAGATAAGTTTGAGAAAGAATAAAAACAAATCGACCCAGAACGAAATGTACGAGTCTAAAATAACCCGACACTGCATTTCTGCTACTGTTATCCGGTCTTTTAGGCCATCCGGGAATAAGGCTTTTGTCTGTCGCAAATTTATTTGCATTTACCAATTTTATCAAGTTACACTTTACTGTTATTTTTATTATTATGTCTCTTGGATTTTATTGATTCTACAGATTTTTATACACTGTGTATAAATGATTCTGAGTAATTCTTATTAAATTCTCTACTACTTTTTTTAATTTATTATTTAAATTATCTTTATTATATTTATTATATTTTATTATTAATTATCTCTATTATCTTAATTACCTTTATTATCTTTATTATATTTAGCTTAACTACATTATGTAATCAAGCATAAATTTCAAATTATAAAAATTTAAAATTTAAATAAATCAATGAAAATTGATTTATGAAATCACAATTAAAAATTTAATTATTACAAAAAAACTTGCCTGACAGCAGAATTGTACTACTTCAAAAGAAATTAAAGAAAATTTATCTATCACAACTCCATCTTAGATTGTCCTACCGTTAATACTGTCTCTCAACAAATAAATCGACATTGTACTCCTCGAAGTTTCGGTGTTACAAAAGATTATAGTATAAATAAAAATCAAGTCTCAATCTCTCTCCAAATCCAAATACTAATCAAAATCCTAGTCTAACTCAAACCCGTTGTACGCATTCTTAGCTTCAATTTACAAGGACGATAGTACAAAGTACATATATTTGTGTTTTATTTTTTGTTCCCAACCAACTCCTTTTCTTTTATTGTGATACTTAACTGTTACCTTCTTTTTCCTTTCATTATTACGTGTTTTAAATTATATATTATCAATTTAATTTTTATTTTTTATTATTATATCATAAGTAAAATTCACTTCAAATACTAATTTGAAGATTGTATTTGAAGATTGGGATTTTAGATGATTTTTACACACTGATTAAAAAATATATCAACATCTAATGAGCAAAAAGTTACAAATAAAAGCTTACTTGAGGAAATAATTACTTCATGGAATCCTAAATAAAAGAGTCTTAAAATATAAAAAAAATAAAAAACGGTCCTTTTGTATCTATTCTGTGTTTTATCAACGTCGTGCATCCTATATCCCATTTATCCGCCATGAAAACTCTTTTATGTCTCTCTACGATATTGATTATCTTTGGTTTACCAGCGATATACATCGTATTTTTGACTTTCTGAAATCGTTCCTCGTCTGTCACTTTCCGGCCGAATCTTGCTTCTAAATTACATACCTGAAAATTTTGATCGAGTATTTCATCGTTTTTCTTTTTCTAACATAACTCAATTCCGAACTCACTCTGAAAATTTATCCCGCCTATTATGTCTGGTTTAATGTTAGTTACAACTATAAACGTTATATTTCTCTGTTTGTCTTTGATATTTACATTCACTGATATCTTACCAATACATTCTAGTGGACTGTTATTGGCACAGTGTAATTTTATATCTGATGCTTCCAATTTTAATATCTGTACATAATACGATCCTAAATCCAAAGCCCCCTTAGAAGAAAGGCTAAAATATAAATATTAAAATTACAAAATGAAAAAAAGTCTTTAGTTCTTTGATCTTTCATAATCATTTGATCTTTCATAAATTAATTTTTAACTGCACTTTAAAACTTTTACAAAGAAAAGAATATCAGAATGATTCATTGCTTCAAAATCATTTTTCGAATTAGGAATGTTTTTTTCCTCGGCTTATTTACCTAAAATATCTTTTTCAGATTTTAGCATCCAATATTATTTTTGCACCCCATTATGTTTTTCGAATTTCTTAGTGAAATTAATTTTTTTTCGATTTTTAAAAAAACATTTTTGTCTAAACTTGTTCGTATTAATGGCCACTAAATATGTAAGGGACAATTAAATTGTCACACACAATAAGTATTTTTTACTCCATAATCTGATTTGTAAATTTCATAAGGGTATTCTAATAGAAGTCATAAAAATTTTTAGAATCAAATTGGCAAAAAATCCCAAAAATATACAGACGATAGTGTGGAAGTAGAAGAAACTGTACAAGTGATAGAAGTACAATATGGGATAACTTTTTATTCGATAAGATCCGGCAATTTTATGATAGGAAATCTGCAGAGGTTTTAATCATGACATATAACGAATCTGTCAGCTCAGTGAAGTATACAAGAAACACCAAGAAACAATTCGTTCTAATAACGATCGTTCTAAAATAACCGAAAACAGTAAGTTGCTTTCAGTAGATGTAACTTTTAAATCTATATATAATGATTATGACAGTAACCCAGTCACTGACACACACACACACACACACACATAT
>MQRK01216039.1:907-15976 GCA_001938485.1 Girardia tigrina
TATATATATATATAGGTCTTGATCATAGTTTCGGATGACGATTGTAGTGACAATGTTGTACAAAGAATTAATTCAATTATGAAATCACAAAATTCAATTATCATATTGGTTAAATCAATAAAGAGATTCATAAACTTATATTTTCCAGCAATAAAATCACAAGCAATATTCGAATCAATCGGACTAAAAATCTATTATCAATGTGTTTTTAAATTTATTTACAAACTATTGACTAGTAAAAAACTATTCAAAATAACTAATAAATTAATGAATAAAAAATGAGACTTGTTTAATGGAACCAAGCGATGGAAATAGTTTTTTTAAATTTTGTGGTAATCAAAAAGATGGTTGTACACGTCGGTGTAACATTTGTCGCCCTAAATACATGTTATGATCATTTTCCCTGTTTTTTTTTAAATTTATCCTCTGTGAAACCGCTCTCGATAGAGGATACACCAATGATCATCATATATTGGTTATTATTTTCTAACATGACTCAAAATTTAATACCAAATATGATAAAATAAAAGATTAAACTATTTTTAATGGAAATCATCAAACATTTTTCTAAAGAAACTCCATCAGAAACGAATCTTACAATAATAAAACTCTAGTCGTGTGATCTGGGTGACTTTGGCGATCATTAATAAACGTCTTTCGTCAATATCAATACGTTCTTTTTGCCTTCTTGAACTTTGATCTACGTAAAGAGTTGCTGTTTGAATATCGTAATTTGGGATTTTAATCTGATTTTTGCTTAAATGAAATTCAATCTTATGATTTTCAATCGCATAAACTAATATCAGATATCAAAGAATTAAATTTAACAGTTTTGATTTTCGCGATTTCAAACTTTCAGGGTTTTGACCGTTTAGTATTTCTAACTTTTGCATCTCGGAGTTTTGACCGTTCGGGATTGAGTCATTTGGAATTATGTCACTCTGGATTACGACCGCCTTCCATACATACAGTGGACTCCGCATATATCGAAGTTGCACTTGCCAAAACAAAATTTCGGTATAGCCGTAGTTCGATGTACTCATAGCATCATCTTCCATTACCTAAGCACTGATATTTAATCGGTACAATGACATATCTTCGATCTATCCGTCTTCGATATATACAGAGTGCACTGTATATATATATATATATATATATATATATATATATATATATACTTCATCTGGTAGTTTTCCTGAACCTAGATATAAAAACATATTGTATTGCTGAATTTATTAATCTTTGTAATTGTACTAATGCTTCACCTGAACATGTATACGAATTTACAATGATATAATGCATTTCATGAAATCACTCTGATTAAAATATTTTAATGTGGACATTGATTTTGGGAAAGATGAACAACGCGGGGGAACAATGTTAATTATTTCACGCTAACTTGAAGTTAGAGGTGGGCGTTCATCCTTAAAAGTCTCTTAACCCGATCCGACATTATTGCATTGCGACACGGCTGTTTTTTATAAGAACCCGAATCAAGCCAAATGTAAATTACTCTTTATTAGACAAAAAATTATTAGTCTTCTGCAAATGATGAAAAGTGTATAAAAGAACTCACAAAAAGCATTTCATATCAGTTTTTTCCTCATGACTTAAAAAACCTTCAAGCGTTAAAGATAATCTTTTTTGATGTATGGTTTAATATTTAAAATAATAAGCGGAAAGCTATTCTCTACAAATAGGTATAATTAAAATACAAAATTAAATTCCTACATTCCTACACCATAGATCGAACATGATATCCTAGATTCATCAACCCTAGTCGTTGTCGCTGCACATGACCGCTTGATTGGAGCTGTGATAACGATTATGGAAGAATATTTAATATTCTTGGAATTACGTATTTTACTGACCCTGGGTAATCGCACATACTCAGGTATTTGCTTTCTGAAAGCATCTAAGTATCAATTTCAACAAAAATAAAAGATTGTATTGTAATCCGATACTATATCGTACATCCAGAACATATTAAATGTTAATAAGCGTCTCAAGAAGTTAATGACATAATTTAATATTCCTGGCAATTATTGTATTAATTGTTAATCAAATCATGCATTGAAACTTTGTGTTAAATCGAATATTCGTCAATCCGAACTCAACCCGATTTTCTAAACTGTAAACCGACCGGACCTGACCCGAAATAAAAAATCTCTAAACAGCCCATTTTTACTTTTAGTCAATGTCCAAAAGACCAGATTCGTGAGGATTTTCGAAAAGCGTGATTTCCTACACACAATCCTCTTTTTGTATTTATATAGGTTAATCATGAAATCCGCCAGTAATCTGACGATGTCGGTTGATCCGTCTATATATTTTATCCATTAAAAATATAATTTGAAATAAATAAGTTTCGTCTTTTATAAAAAATTTTAAGTTTTGCTATTTAATGTTACTTTAATAATTTTGTAATATAATTAATTATTATAATTCATCAATATCCAATTTTAATTTATCTGATAAAACTAGTTTTAATCCATTTTAAATCTTTTTAATTAATATATTTATCTAAAGATTATAATTAAACCTAAATTGAATAATGTTTATATATTAAATATATTAAAAACAGATAAACGACTGTAACAAAGTTTTGAAGACCGAAAACTTAGAAAAAAAATTAAAAAGATTGAAAAAAAATTAAATTCAAATTAACCCTTACTTTGTCAAACCCTCTCATCGCTGTATATTTTAAATACATTAAAATACATCGAAAAAAGTTTTCAGAAATTACAAATTCAAAAGTTTTTGAAACGATTTATTCTTTTCAAAAAATTATTCTCTCAAAAAACAATTTTTTTTTCGTCATTTTTCCAAATTTTTATTTCAGTATAATTTTCGTTTGCCGATTTTAAAAGCATGAAAAAAATATTGTTTAAATAATATAATAAATAATATTTTAATTTCACAGAGAAATTAAATTTAATTTTCCATTGACACAATGAATAAAAAAAAGAAAATTATAGATGTAATATTAATTAATGAATTATATAAAATATTTTTTTGAAGGAAATAGATAATGCAAAAGAACTCATTAAAACAATCCAAATCGAAGAGCTTATTCAAATTCAACGACTGATCAAAAAAGGTATGATGTTATAATTTTCGTCAATTTTTTATAACATTATGTGACCAGAAACTATCTGTATGCCCGCCGAGAAGGGGGATCTTTGGGGCCCTGGTGTTTTACCAGAAAACAATGAAATAGAGTTTAATATAAATAATAAACTTTACAACGAAATAAAAACAAAAAGTCATTCGAAAATTGCTCTCTTATCAAAACTTGTGGACAGCGAATTGGACATGATCTATTGGCCAAGTGGTGCTTATAAGGTTTACTGTAATGACGAGCCAGTGACCATCAATCACGTCTATTATGGATCGATACCCTTGCCAGTAATCATCGATCTCAAAGACAAGACATTGCCAGGGCGAAACGTGTTGAAATTCATTTGTTTGAAGCCGTTGACAGAAGTAAATGTAGTTTATTTCAATTTTCAATAATTTTCATTTTTATTTTCAAGGATTTATGCTTTCATGTTCTTGTTTGCAGTGAAAATCCCATTCTTAATACATTTAAAGCAGTGTTTAAATTCGCAATGGCGACATTAGAGTTGAAAAAAATTGTTGAGTTTGCTTGTCAAAATGAAAACAAAACCTTTGAGATTATTTCCAAAATATGCAGTTTGAGTGGAAATCCTATCAAATACCCCATAAGGTTCAGAGAATGTCGTCATACTCAACCGATTGATCTATTTAGTTTCCTGGATTTCTATGCTACCTGGATGATAAACAGATGTCCAATTTGCAAGTAAATTGTGTTTTCAGTATACATTTAAATAATCTTCGCACTTCTTAACAATTCTACAAAATAATAACCATAAAACAATGACTTTTTAAAGAAACATTAATACAAACTCACCCTAAACCATAAATATTATCAATATTACCGCACCTTTATTTTTTTTAATTTACAATAATGTGTTTAAAATGTTTTAAGTTTTTTATAACTTTTAGAATATTAATTAAAATGTTTAATAACTTTTCCAAATTTGGATCTTAAGTTGAATCCTTAACTAGTAAATCAAAAAAAAATTTTTATCCATTCTTTACGCGAGTAGAACTCTACTTGACCGACAGAATTTTTTTATTGTTTTTTACAAGTATATTTAATTTAATTATATAATTTACTTGTTAGACTTAAAATCGGTTTACTGGATTATATTTATTTTTCAATTTATTTATTTGCGTAATATAAATTACTTATAATTTATAAGTAGAAATTTTTATACTAATATTGTTTAGGCACTCCGAATTGGTCGTTTTTCTCAATTATGAGACCTTAAAAAGTTTTTTTGATTAGATGTTCACATATTCATTTATTGTCATGAGAAATGAGTAAGTGGGCGAAGTTTACAGAAAATTGATTCAGTAAAAAGCCTTCCAAAATAGGTTTTTAAATTCCATGGACACATAAATATTTAGAAAGCAAGATAATAAAAAAGAGCAGAAAAAAACTTATTTTCTAAAAAAAAAAACAACTGAAAATAGTTTTTTTGTTTCATATTTGAATTTTTTTGCAAATTTAAATTGTAATAAGTAAAATAATATTATAAAAATCTTTGACGTTCAGTTTTAAGTTTACTTTAATCATTTTATAGTTGTATTAAATGCATTGTTAAAGTGTTTGAAAATTTTATGGAAAACAAACATTTTTTTAATGATCAAAGAGATGCACGATAAGAGTTCTATGAAATATGGGATAAGTTATAAAAATCATTATTATATAGTTATAAAAACTAAAAGTCAAGAAAAATAATTTTAAAAAGTATTTTTTTAGAGACTCCCAAGGTTTTTATGGACCAGTTCACCGACCAGTAGTTTAGATTAAGAGCTGGTCTAAAAAATTTAAAATTAAAATTCATGTTTACAGGATGCGTAAAGTTTAACGGAATATAACCTCTCGTTTTTATTGAAAAAAACATATCAATGTTTAGTGTTGATAGGAAATTCAATGTTTTTTTTATAATTTTTTCCATGCTTATAAAAGCTTGCTTTATATATGGAATTTAGAAACCTATTTTTGAAGGCTTTTTACTCAATCAGTTTTCTCGAAACTTTGCAAACTTACTCATTTTTGATGACAATAAATGATTATGTGATAATTTGATCAAACTAGAAAATCAAAAATATTTTTGAAAAATTTTTTTTACGATTATCCACAAATGTTTAAATTGTATTAAACGCTAAATATTAAATGATCAGTAACTATTAATACTTTGATCAGTATTTTTAAAATATTTGATTAGTATTTTTTTAATTAATTGATTAGTATTATTTATTTTTGATCAGTAATTAATAAAATATTGACTAGTATATTAATTGTAATTGGTAAGTATTTAATTAAAAAGGAACTGGTAACATTAGGAAAGTAAAAGAAATAATTGAATTTTTATATTGAATTTTCATTTATTAATTGAAGAATATTACATAAAAATAAAACAAAACTATATTTAATTTTTCCTAAATCTATATAGTTATAGAAGTGCTCTATAGTTCTGCAAAATCCTAATAAATCAATAATATTTTGTATTTTGAAAAAAAGAAAGCAAATGGTAACAAAAATTAAACAATTAATCAAATTAATAATACTTTTGTTGATTTTAATGGTCTGCCTTTTTTACGTTTTTCAACAATTGGAACACATTTTGCAATGTGCGATGGTTTTACATAATTTTATTCTTATTGATAATCTAATTAAATGTTCGCTCATGTATTACTTGAGAAAACTCTGACAAGTACATTTTCCTTAAATCCATTTGACTGACATATCATCACTGTTTGGTAGAGTAACAATCAACAAGGCAGAAGCTCTCTTCTTCAATTGGTCTTCAATCGTATTTCTTTTTGTTCTCCATTTGAGTTGGTTTAGTCACATGCTGAAAAATAATATTCACTTGAATTTTTAAGTATTGTTGAAGTAACTTTTTTATTGTTTTTTGTCCATTGATAACCTTTAGTTCATTTTTAGAGTTCATTAGTTTGTTTTTCTTTAAATTGCTTATCATTGTTTGCGTATGTTTTGACTATTTTGACACTGTGTCGAGACATTGTTCCAAAAACCGAGATAATGGCATTCCTTTTCTGAATGTTTCTTCTTTTTTATAATCAGATTGTGCGATTCTAACGCATTGTTTTGAGGTGGTGTGTTATGAGCTGCTCCTTCGTATCAGTTTTTATGCGTTGATAAATTTCACATTTGCTTCATGTATTCGATAAATACATTTCGTTCTTTGGTAAGTCACTTTTTGATAAACAAATTGTTTGCTTTCTCAAACACGTCTTTGCTGCATGTCAATTATTTTCCATAATATCTTTATGAAATTCCTCATTGACTAAATAAATATTCTTCACCACTTTGCGACGCATAAGAACCCAGCACATGATTAACAACACATTTTCCCCAAACAGTTCTTTGAAAGCATTACGAATTGCATCGGAACCATCAGATATTAATGTGTCTACTTTAATTTTTTCACAGATTTTCTCAGTTGATTCTACCAAAGCTTGGAAAATAAATGCAAAGTCTGGTTTCGCTTCATTTGTGCAGATTCTGATACCATAAAGATGAAAGTGGCGGTCCAAATCAGTTGTACCACTTATCAAAATTGGCATGCCTTCCCAAGTCAATTTACTAAAAAAAATATTATCACAAATTCCGCGACGAAATTTACTATAAAAAATATTATCATATATTCGGCGTAGAAATAATACCTGTGAATCAATTTTATTATCAATCAAATTAATTATATTACTAATCAATAAAAAACATATTGACATATTTTATTACAGATCAGTTTTTTATATACTGATCAATCGTGAATTGATCAATTTTTTACTGATCAATTAAATAAAATACTTTTAATTTATTTAAATTACTAATTTTTTAAAGAAATAAATACTGATCAATTAAATACAAGCCTGTATTAAATAGAAATATTTTAGTTTTTTTCCTTCCATGTTTTATAATAAATTTATTATGTTATTAGTAACTGTTTAATTGCAAAATAGAGCAGTAAAAACTTTTTGTATGAAAATTTCTTGTCAACAAAAGATAACAGAAAAATTATATCGACTAAGTAAAGTTCTGTAAGCAAAAAGAATGGATATAAAAAAATTTGATTTACTAGTTTGATCGTTTGTTTTAAATTCTTCGGATATCTCATAATTCTAACAATTAATTTTGTTTACAAATACAATTAATGGATAACTCCAAATAGTATCACTACTCACTTTTTCAATAACATTCTAGTAATAATATTTTAATATTATTATTATCATTATTACAAATTTTTAATGATAGTTCATGATACTATTTCAATACTTATCCGTTAGTTCTAAATATACTAAAATTCAAATAATCAAATAAATGAGAATGATAAAACATGGTATATTAATGATTATTATTTACGGTATTATATACGTGGAAAATCGGTAAATTTTAAAGATTTTTAACTTTAATTTATTGTTTAATTTTATTTATTCCAGGGTTCCTATTAATTTCCACTGCTTCTTTAGAAATGTAGTAATTGATGATGCGTTGCGACAAATATTTGAACAAAATAATCATCCTAGTTGCAACTATTTCCAACTAAACCCAGATGGAACATATTTACCTCTATCAGATCCCAATATGAACATTAATCATCAAAATAATCACTAAGACGTAATAGAATAGAAATGAAGACACTTTGAAATTAAATAATGTTTTCAAAAGATCCCCGTTGATTTTTTTTATAATAAATTGTTGTGTATTATTTCTTTATTTAATTATATACCTGCCATTGTGTAACTCATACTTATAACACAAGTTAGCATATATGTGGCAACGACGTTTAACCATAGACGATTTTTTTTTAATCTCACATGCATGGATCGTACTAGTTGAAGTGAAGACCATTGATTGTCGCATTAATGGTGTAATATTGATCAGCTGTTAAATGGTCAAGGACTTTAAGAACAGAGCAACAGTGACATGGTAGTGTTAGAGGAAGTTTACTAAGATTGTATGAAAATTACGTCGTCTCAGAACAACAGGACATATTATACAGTGCTGGAAAAAAGTCTTTTGACAGTGCACTTTTTTGCGATTTTTAGTGAAAATATATGACCAAAAACTGTTTTTCAACCCATTATTTTAATACAACCTTATAAACGTATATTTTATCTATTTTAAGTAATGAATTAATACCAGGATTTTTTAATTTCAATCAAAAGAGAGAAATCATTGAAATCACTTTTATTTAAAAACGATAAAATATCAAGCTAAAAGTTAATCACGATAATATGGCATAAAATGAATAAAATAGTAACAGAAATTGATAAATAGGTTAAAGGATCATAGTTTAAGCCAATCGAGTTCAATATTTGGTTGGGTATCTTCTGTTTCGGATAACAGCTTCGAACGGCGTGGCATGCTCTCAGCAAGTTTCTGGCACTCCTCTGCAATGATTTCTAGGCACCATACCCGTTTGATTTCCTCTTTTTATTGACTTATAGATGTTATTTTGATCTCAATGAGTTTCCTCTTTATGTTGGACCACAGATGTTCAATTGGATTCAGGTCTGGACTGTTGGATGACCAATCAAGCAGCTCAATGTTGTTGTCCTGATTTTTATTTCGTATTTAGTTATTTTCTTTACCAAATTTTCTTTTTATCCAATGAAAATTTGTTTATATTTTGAATATTTCTATTTATTTGAAAAATATAATAATTGTATTTTTATTGAATTTATTTTTATGAATAAAAATTATTTTATAAAAAAAGCTTTTTTTTATATTTCTTAACAAAAAATTGTTAAATGTTTATTGTGAACTGCAATAAGAACAGTCAAGCTTGTCTCACCAAAGATGTTTTGTTATCCAAATATAATAAAAGAATTATAATAGAAAATATTTACAATTCTAAGATTCTTTGTGTGCATCACGTTAGTAGTATGAAAAGGTTATAGATATAAAGGACCCTGGATTTATGAAAATTTTTTAAAATAAAAATTACTAGTCCTTATTTCATTTTATATTACTCCAAGGTAATGTTGGATAACGTTATGAAAACTGGAGAACGTGTTTGACGTAATAAAATAATATTTGACGATTTCCTTTTTCCTTTGCTACTGATAATTTGTTTGAAAGTATAAATCGAATTATAACAACAGGAAGTATCTTGAAGTGGAAATAATTTATTAATTTCAAATACAATTAAAGATAAAGGTATTTAATTGAATATGGTACGAGTAGCCGTCCCGATGATTGAGAATCAGAATTCATGTAAATAGTTATGTCAGGACAAAGAATTAACATGAATTGACTAAGCGTAAACGTAAAACTCATCAAATATAATTTTTTACTTTTCCTTTTTATTTTTGCGTGATTTTCCTACTATTTTTATTATGTTTGATTTTTCCATGAATTTTGATTATTTTCTCGCATAAATCGATTGATATTTTGTCATTTTGGGTGATTTTCGAATAAGTGACTTTTATTATTTCTTTTTGAGTTTTTTCTTCTTTTATCGTATATCTTCTTGTGTTTCTAACAAATATTTTCTTAAATATTTTTTTACTGAATTTTCCTCAATTTTTGTTTATGTGACTTTTATTATTTCTTTTTGAGTTTTTTCTTCTTTTATCGTATATCTTCTTGTGTTTCTAACAAATATTCTCTTAAATATTTTTTTACTGAATTTTCCTCAATTTTTGTTTATTATCTACCGTTTGATCGCATTAAAATGATTAAAATATGGGAATAATATATTTATTATTATTTTCTTCGAAATCTTGTTGTTTGATATTGGTTTAGATTGTCGTTCACTGTTTGGGTTTGAATTTCTTTAATTTTTTCGTGATTTTTCTATATCAATTATCGAAGGTTTAATGATTTTATCCGCTTCTTGGCGCTATTCCAATATATATGATTTATGATTTAATTATTATTTTTTAACGTTTTCCAATATGATTAATATTTTTCGTTGTTTGTGAATATTTTACAGATTTTTTGATAATTTTTTGGTTCATTTATTTGTCTAATTCCTCATGATTTAATTATGTAAATTATTTCAACCATGCACAATGTGAAACAAAACACGAAGAACCAAAATCAACAAAAGAATTGAATGAAACACATCAATACAGTGGTGATTCAGTCTACAATTCAATGGATAAAAGACGAACAAGAAAAGTGCTCAGAGTTGAACCAGTTGAAACAAATACAGGAGATGGCAGAGGGTGAAAAGAATGAAATCACCAAGGAGTTATTACAACTAAAGGACCAATTAGTTTATCAGAATGGGTTATGAGGTAGGCAAGAATGAAATTGTGTATTACCATTGTTTCCGAAGCAAATTAGAAGAGGAAAATACAGAGATTTATGTCATGTAGGTATCAAAAATACAAAGAAGTATATCCAAAATCATTTTATGCTACTAGATTTAGCAAAAGAGGTACAAACAGTTATAGGAGAATGTCAGGAATGTATACGCAGAAAAATTCCAAGTGAAAAAAACAAAAGAAAAGTTGATTTCAATATGAAGTGATGAGTTTTTAGAGCAAGTCGTTATGGATATCGCATATGTGGGTGTCAAGAATAGCATGTACCCATATCTATTGGTCATGTTGGACTAGTTTTCGAAATTGGTCTCTTTGACAGAGGTTAGAACTTAAAACGAAGACACCATAGTTCAATGTGTGTTGATAAAATGGATATATAGATATGGGAAGCCAAAAACAATATTAAAAGACAATGGAAAATGTTTTACTGATGGAAAATTTAAAGATTTTTGCAGGAAATTTGGAATCGAACAAAGATTTAGTAGCCCATTTCAACATCAATCAAACGGGTTGGCAGAAAGAACTATTCGAACAGTGAGAGACATGATAGTAACAAGCAGAAGAGACACAGACAAACGATCATGGTGGCAAATTGTTCCGAAGATAGAATTCTGTCTAAATGCAACAGCTCTGAGTACGACTGAACCGTACCAAATTTTAAGACATATATCACCACACAAATTGGAACTACAGAATCTAAAAGATGGAAACGTAATTCGTCGAAGAATTGAGTGGATTAAGAAAGTAAATTACGAATTATAAAAAAAGGGGAAAGTTGTGATTATTAATTTGTTTAAGTATTCTAAAAAGATTGTAAATATCAAATAAATTCTACTTGTGGATATTATGAATCCTAAAGTAAAACCTGGAGATTTAACTACTAAAAACTTATAATTTATTAAATATTTCAAATTTTAAAGTCAAACATGTAATTCTTAAAAAATTTGAAAAAAATTATTAAAATCTAAAAAAAATTTATAATTTTTTAAATATTTCTTCCGAGAAAGAAAATCTACCACAAAAAAACTTAAAAGGAAGCTAATCTTTCATTAAACTCAACTAATTTCAACCTAAATCCTTACTTTAGAGCTTTAATTTCATATAAATATATTAAAAATATGAAAAATTAAAACAAACTGTTAAGTTGGGGAGATTGAGAATCCTTCTTACAATCTCTATATCGTAACTTAACAAAAAGAGAAATCAACCGAAGTCGAAATCTCAGAAAAAGGCTTGTGAGGTTCGAATTTAAAAACTATGTGTTAAGATTTTTATCTGATTTTATTATCAAATTAATAATCAAAATTAAAATCAATAATTTAAGTTCAAATCAATAATTATGATTAATAATTAATGAAACAATTATAAAATCAATAACGCAAGGCAAATAAGTAATAATATGTATTTAATCTTTATATAACAATGTACACAGTTTGTAACCAAAAAGTTTGACTTAAGCGTGTATTAATAATACTGACCTCTCATGATCAACCGTCCACAAGGTCTAAATTTACTTGTGGTAATAAGAATTACTGATTTTATAATAATTAAGATTTTAAAATATGAAAAAAAATTTTTTATATGATTTATTTTAATATTTTACTAAATAGTGCTAACCAGTAAAAATGTAATCCCTCTAACCGTTGAAAATTCGAGATTCCTCCGATAGATAATTTATCCTTGAGCAATAATAACTGGGTCCTTGAAAATACGTGATCCTTCCAATGGATAAATAGCAATAACTGAATCCTTGAAAACGCGTGATGGTAATCCTTCCAATTAAGGTTGTGGACGATATAAATTCTTCTAGTAGTGATCCGGAAAAAGGCTTTACCTAAGATACTTTAATTTTTGCGTGAATTTGCTTCAGATATGTAACTTTATATATAGAAGCGTAGTCAAACAGAAGGATACGCGTGAGAAAATGCGTAGCTTGCAAAAGAAAACGCGTGAGAAAATGCGTAGCCTGCGAAAAAATAAACGCGTGAGAAAATGCGCACTGAAAAATGCGTGGCTCTAAGGTCTAACATAAGAAAAAATATGTGATGCGTAACGGGTTTATGACGCATGATATCTTAAAATATCCTTAATTTTAAATTTATAATATTTAGAATAAATATATATAACATGTTATGAATAACATCATTGCGTAATTCAAAAATAATAATTAGCCAAAAAAATGATTAGATAAAATACTATCAAATATGATTCGAAAATAAAATAAAAAGATAAATATTGTCATTATATACAACCCCAACAAGACAAATGATTACTCAACGATCTAAACAAGCTCGTACTTCAAAATAAATTTCAAGTCAAACTCGTAATTCATAATAAAATTTAAAAACTCTCAAAGACTATTAAAAAAAATTAAATAAGTAAACTAATATTTCATTAAAATCTTTTTTTAGAAAAGAAAAAAAAATTGAAGAGCAGGCTATAGACCAGGCCAAATTATAAATCGATAAATTAATCATAAACAATTAAAATGGTCATTCGAAGAATTTCTGATTATATTAAATGGCGACAATAAGTAAAATTAAGGGGTCATTTCAACGCGGGGACATTGCAGAAATTATTTTTTAAAAATTTTATATTAGTATTAGACATAAAATGAAATATTTTTTTTAAAAATTAGGAATTTGATAAAATGAAATAATATTTTATAAAAAAGGAATAAAATGAAAAAAGAAAAGGAATAAAAAAGAATAAAATGAAATAATTTTGTTTAAATTAGGATTAATGGATATATTTTTTTAATAAATCAGGAATAAAAGACAAAATATTTTTTTATAAATTATGATTTTCGGAAATACGTGATTTTTTTGCAAAAATGAAAAGAATTTAATTTCTCGTGCTCATAAAGTATTTCTAAATCCCAAAAAAACATTTGAAAATATAGTTATAGTAAAAATACAAACAAAATTGTAACGATTATTTTTAAAAAAAAACGAATTATTTTACTGAAATACATATTTTAGAAATTGAAATTTAAAAATGATTACTCTACGACCTAACATTCATAACAAATTTCAAGTCAAAATCGTAATTCATGATATATTTTGAAAAACTCTCAAAGAATATTAAAAAATTTAAATAAGTAAACTAAAATTTCATTAAAATCTTTTTTTTGGAAAAGAAAAAATCGTGGAGCACGCAATAGCCCAGGCCAAATTGTAAATCGATAAATTAGTCATAAAACAATTAAAATGACCATTCGAATAATTGCTGATTATATTACGTCTCCATAGCAAATAATAATAATTCAATTGATTTAAATATAAAATCAATATTGATTTAAAAATATTGTAATAGTAAAAAGACAAACAAATGTGTTTAACGTTTATATCACAACAAAAATCAAATTATTCGTCGAGATTTATTTTGCAATTTTACGATTTCAACGAATCCGTATCGCTGAGATCCTTTCTGACTCGCGGAGGCGCTGTGGGCGTCTCTGATTTGTGATCGGTGCGCGATCTCGACGACACAGACCCCGTTCTAGCTGACTTGACCTTTGACAAATACGTCAGAAAAGCGAAAATTTGATACGAATCGTTTTTCTGTCTCATTAATTCGATAATATATCTTTTAATGAAAAACGAAAATCTAATTTCCCATCAATAAAATACTACTTGAAGACCTTTTTGCCCATTCGGACACCGGAATTCAATGTCAAACCGTAGAGTAAATTATCGATTTCAGTCAATTCGGTTTTATTCATAATGTGTACACTTTTCACAAGTGAAAATTCAAACAAAATTAATTTAAATTTGAATATTGTTATTGAGTAAAAACCGGTTATAATGAATTTAGAGCGTTAAAAATATCCTTATAGCCGATATTTTTACGTAAAATGTATTAACGAAAATATATCCAAAATAATATTAAAAACGATGAAAAATATTTAATATAATTATTTTTTTAAATTATGTTTACAGAATAATCGAAAAATATATGAAAAGGACTAAAATAACATAATGGAAGATGCGATTTTTTCGATATAAAAAAATATCGAATTTAATTAAATAAAAAATTATGAGAAATCTTTTAACCATATATCTTTACCCCATAAATTGTTTTATAATACATACTATACAATAAATATGAAAAACAAAAATAATTCAAAAAATATTTTTTGACTTAAACCCATAATCATTTAAATGTTTTTGTTTTTTCTTGAATTAATGACTTCATTCTCCAACGTGTTTCCGATCTCCTTTATTGAAACGCTTCTTTTCCGACAATGCGACTGTCTACCGAAGTGCCCCAGTCAGACGGTTGCTAGATAAATGGAGAATCGAGCAAGGGTTCACGGCAGCCTATCAGCATCAAGGGAATGGGATGTGCGAGAGAAATCACCGCACCATTAAGACAATGCGGCGAGATCTGCAAAGTCGATCAGCGAATGTGTGTTTTGGTACAACAGTACGACGGGTCACCGGGATGCGGGGCCCTATGAATTGATGTTCCATGCCAAGTTTCGACTGCCAATGATTCGAGATGAGCGTCAGGTTGAATGCAAATTCATTTCGGAATGCATCTCAAATGATGAGTATGAGGCTAAGGAGAAAAACCCGTTCAGCATTGGTGAGAATGTTTATTTGAGAGTCGGCGGGAAATGCGATGAACCATGGGCGGGGCCGTATGTAATTACCTCGCTGAAGTCTG
>MQRK01216040.1:29621-39626 GCA_001938485.1 Girardia tigrina
CGAAGCTTCAGCCCCATCACCCTTCGCAGCTCCTAATTCTGTACGAACTTTAAAAACAAACGACCGGGCGACTTTCAAAAATGTAGCAATTTCTGAATCGGTGTGTCCTGCAGCTAATGTCACAATAACTGCATGCCTTTTCATTTCATTCGTAAGAGTAGCTTCTGCCATGTCTACCAGCAAAAATAAAATTATGTAATTATAACATACAAAAAGATATGGTGTCTATATTACGTGTTCTCAAATAGCTGCCGCACCCTGTATAATGATTTCAAAACGACATGATGATATAATCAATTTTTTCAAAACGCACAGTAAAAGTGAAACTGTGACAAAGTTTACTGGCATTCATTTTTCCAGAAGAGGTATATATGTAATAATACAACGCTATGAGAAGACCGGCAGCATTGAAAGAAAAGTAGGAAGTGAAAGGAAACCTGTTAAAATGACGTCAGACAAAAGGAAGAGACTTCTGCATCGTGCAACTTTGACTGTTGGACAAAGTGTGAGAAAGTTTCAAAGTCTTACGTGCATAAGATGCTCAAGACTAATAACATAGTGTTTCGAAAAAGGAAAGAAGCCCCAAAGGTTACTCTGACACCGATTATTCGCCAGAAAGCCAGGTTGCAAAATCTCGCAAAAATTGTTGTGGAAAAGACCAAAATCGACTTTGTACTTGATGATGAGTCGTATTTTACACTCACCGGAGCAATGACATCGGGTTATTATGTGGACCAAAAGAAGTTCGGTGATGTACCTGATAATATTCGCCTTAAATTTCGAGAGAAANNNACAGTAAAAGTTTTGGTTTGGGCAACTGTTTCCAGACGAGGCATTTCAAACCTGTACATCAGGAAATGGAAATCTGTAGCTTCTAATTCGGATATTTATATCTCCGAGTGCTTAACGAAACGTTTGCTTCCTTATCTGAATGAGAAATACCCAGCTGGTCACTTCATCTTCTGGCCAGATCTTGCTTCTTGTCACTACACCAAAGCAAGTCTGAAGTGCTTAGAGGACTACAAAATTCCATTTGTCAAAAAAGATTCGAATCCACCCTGTGCTCCCCAAATACGCCCAATTGAAAAGTTTTGGGCTCATTTAAAGGAGAAAGTGTATGAAAAGGGTTGGACTGCCGATTCTGAAGACCAGTTAATTCGTAGAATCAAAACTAAAGCAAAGCAGTTTAACAATTTATATTTTAGGACATTATTTGCAAATTTTAGACAAAGAATAATACTTGCTAACTCTTATGGCCTTAATAGTTTATAATAAAATAGTTATTGTGTTATTATGATCTAGTCTTTGTTCAGATTTCCATCAATTTGAAGGTCTAATTAAAAAGTTTTGATGGTTTTAAAACTTTTGCACTTTTTTAGTGGACACACCTTATATTATGCCGAATTTGTGTAGTTGCGGAATTCACGAACTAGTCAATTTTTTTTAATTCAATTATGAAATTGATATTAATATTTAATATGAAAAATTGTCAATTTAATATGAAAACAAGGTTTTAACAATAAACTTTTGCAATTCCGATTGCCTCCAAGGATTTAGATTAAATAAATATGAAAAAATATGTTACATTTGGAAAAGGTTACATTGTAAGAAAAGAATCTCTCTTGTTTTAAAGCATGAATTTCTGTTTTATAAAAGGGGTTTGATTCACATTTAAGCCGCAGTTTTGTGAATCATTATTAATAAGACACGACAGCCCTATTATAAATATTGGTTCGTACCAGAAAGAGTGAGAATGATGTTATATTTCTATGTTTGTGATCTGTAAAGGTGGAAATTACTTACGCAATATATATTAACATATAAGAGTAAAAATATGTAATAGTTAAAAAATATTGACAGAAAATATTTATTGAATGCTTGTTTGAATATTGGTTGATTTATTTGTCTGTATGATGGCGGAAAATCGAAAAAAATTTTCATTTCTATACCTTCTCCCGTTATTCACTCGGCATAACGGGAAGTGAAATTTATCAGGAAATTATCTTTGTTCATGGTGCTGACAGTGTTGGAGAATCTACAGTGTATCAGTGGATAACTGAATTTGACAATGGCAATACTTCCTTTGCTTGGGAAAACTGCGGGAGAAAATCAATTAAAACAACCCCTGAAAACATTCTGTTGGTCTCTGGAATTATTAACGCCAATAGTGCAATGACCATTGATGAAATTGAAGATTAGACATCCATCAGCCATGGAACCGTTCAGCGTATTGTTAGTGACCATTTTGGCTTTCGGTCTGTTGCCTGTAAGTGGGTTCCTCATGCATTGTCAAATGATCAAAAGGTTAATCGTGTCACTATTGCAAAGGAATGGTTGAAAATTTTGAAAAGCAAACACCAACATGAACATATTGTGATGGTGGATGAGAAGTGGTTTTACATGAGAACTGTTGGCAAGAAAAGAAGCAACCGTTGCTGNGTCTCCCCTGATGGTGATCACAGTGAACCCATTCATGTCGTGAAGCGTAGCCAGTTTGACAGAAAAATCATGACTGTCATCGCAGTGTCCTTCACTGGAAAATATCATTGCGAACTGCTGCTGTAGAGAGAAAGCATGAATAGCGAGCGTTATGTCACTTTTCTTGTTAAGGTGGAGAAGAAGTTTAGTCGACATGTGTTTCCACTCAACTGGAGAAACATGATTTTCGTGAAAGACAACGCGAGGCCTCATGTTTCCAAAGTGACGTCCATGTTTCTTGCAAACAAGAATGCTACCTTGCTCCGTCAATCACCATATTCCCCTGATTATAACATCTTGGATCGCTTTATTCACCCTTACTTGGAATATCAGCGACACAAAACCAATTTTCAATCTGCAGATGAGTTACATCAATTCATTACATCAGAACTGAAAAAAAATATTTCTGCTGATCGATGGTCATCTGAGATGGGAAAACTGATACAATACCTCTCTAATGTTATAAAGAAGAATGGTGATTATGAATGAATGAATTACACAGGGTTGTTTTTTACATTGCTCGTTAAAAATGATATTGACATTTCAAAAGTCTCATTCTTTCTGGTATGAACTAATTTGAAAAAGATCAAAGTAAAGCCGTTTCAAATTATAAGATCATTAATTAAATTTAAAAACCTTTTGCCATTATTATCCAATAATATCTTGAATTGAATTGATTTGAAACGATGGTGCAACGAGTATAACTCTGATTATAAAGAAACTATTTTTATGAAACATATTGATAAAATTAAAAATAAACTGTTAATTTTAAAAAATAATGGTGAAGCAAAGATTTGGGGAAAATTTTTCTCGTTGGGGGAAGGTAATTTGTAAGTATATCCACTTTGATTTGTGTGTCGATGGAAATGATTATTCGCGTGGATCAAAACAGAGGATTTATCGGGGATTTATCTGTCGCAAGAAATATCGATTGGAGACGCGGTTTTATTATTGATAATTGTGAATGAATAATGATGAAGAAATAATAGACACCAGTTTGAGGCTCTGTTGATAATCGGCGAAGACGGTGAATGCAAATACGATCCTATCGAGGGTGACTTTATGATTTTGAGATATAATTTGAGCAAATCGGTTTTGCTTTAGCGAATATCGATTTTTTAAATTATTTAATTCATAAAAATTAAAAAAAACGAATAAATCAAAATTACTTATTTGAATTCAGTTGACCAAAAAAAGTAAAGTACTATACATAGTTATATATGCTTTATACGAAATTCTACACTTAATTGATCTTTCATTTTCCATTCTTTTTATTAGCTCACTTTTTATATATACATATATATATATATATATATATATATATATCCATTGAATTTAGAAACCTATTTTTGAACTACTCAATCAATTTTCTTCAAACTTTGCACACTTACTCATTCTCGATGACAATAAATGATTATGTAAAAATTTGATCGAAAAAACTTTGCGAGATCCAAAAATGCAGAAAAAACGGAAAATTCAGATTTCCAGAACAATATTAATTGTAAAAAAACTTATAAATTATAAGTAGTTTATATTAATTTTTTTGTTTTTTTAATTAAAATTTTTAAATTTTAAAAAATTTGTTGGCAAAGTAGAGTTCTGTCTGCATAAAGAATGGATAAAAAAATTTAATTTTTTTATTTACTAGTTTCATAATTTATATTAAACTTTGCTATTTTCAATATACAGCTCAGTTCAATTTGAGACTAAATTTACCATAAATTAAAAAAATATTTAATTTTATAATTCTGACCAACCGAAATTATTATTTGTCATAAGTCACGAGTAGTTAATACAGATGTTAAACACATGATAAACAGTACTATTTAGTCGATCCAAGATCTCTCATCTGCAAATACAGCTCGGACTAGTCGATCTCGAGAAATATTTGAGCAGCTGTCAATAATGACTCCTCGGAGCACATCGATAGTGTTATATGTGCGTTTATTGAACTATCGATGGTCATACTCCCGTAATGCGTGAGACTTAAGGTAAATCCATAAATTAACCGCCTCTCCTTGAAGAAATATAGCGGCACAATCACATCACATTCATTGGAAACGACAAGGAGAGCATAAACAGACACCAGATGCTTGGTCCAGCAGACAATATGTGTGTCTTCTTGATCCTTGGTCAAATATCAATAGTTCTATCGGTTTTTTCATCGTTAAAAAATCGAAGATGGCTAGCCGTCTTGTGTTTCATGAACGACAGTAGCTGGATGTCATTCATCTGTCGTCGTTCATTAGTTTCTTCTTTTAGCAGTTTTCGCATCTTCAGAACTTATAATTGATAGTGCACATCGTTATGAATAGCTGCAGGGGAGCAGCAAGATCATGCGTAGGATACTGAGTTCTCACCGTCGAACATCTGCTGGAACTGATCTAGGAAGGTCGCACTGTGATACTGACAACCTACTGGACGTCTTCAAGCCTTCTTCTTTCTTTTCATTCGCGGGAAACTGCTCCTCGATTTGATAAACTGTCGCTTTTGACAGCTTGGTAAAGTTAATTAATTTAACCGGTGTGCTACCGGCCCAAAGGCAAATCAAAACGGTCGCACAAGCTCATACTCTCTTTATAAATGTATTGCTGAAAATTTATATTTTATTTATGAATTGTTGATTTTAGGGTAAAGTATCACATGGCAAAAGTATCATATCAAAATGTAACTCCACTTGAAAGAGTTTAAGTCCGGAAGGGGGTTCTTGCGTATCCTGGGCCATAGGGATGCGTTCCATCAGCGACAATAATTGTTAGATTGCTCGAATATTAGATTCGCTCCACTCAAACATTTGCTCAAATAAACGCTGTCTTGATCGATGTTTTCTTTTAGTGTCTCATTTTCCACCGAAATTGAAAACTTTAAGCAGAGATTTTTTTAAACTTCTGAAAAGCACTTTAAATTTATTTTTTAATCTCGATCAAATTCCTATTTTTACAGCGCCAATTGTCTGAATTCAAAGAGTTGGAGCTTCGGTTATTCTCATCACAATCAAATAAGACACTCAAAAAATCGCACTTTCTTAGAAAATCTTTTGAATGTCGTTACAAATCAGAAATGGCGATTGTTTGAATATCTTTCTGAACAATCGATCTTTCACGATTTGGAATTTCCAATTTATAATTCTATTACCAATTTTGATATCGTATGATCTGGCTTTTTTATGTGACAAATGCAAATTGGGTTGGTACTCGCGCTCGGAGACAATTTGCAATTTTTGCTCTCTAATAAAACTATCGATATCGATACTCACATTCATAATATGGCAAAAAAAACGAGAAATCCTTCAAATTCAAAGTGATACAATTTGATAAAATTTTATTATTTCAGCAATTTTTTTGCCATGTTGCTACTCAACAATACAGTAAAACAACTAAAATTTAGGACTTTCAAGTGTACAAAACCAAATGTTTGAGTAACAATAAACAACTAATAATTTTTTAATTTTATATATATTAATAAAAAAATACTTTTTTTCCTAATTTTAAATTTAAAATAATATAATCATACCAAAAAAATTTTTGGTGCACAAGCTTTTATAATTTGTCATATGTTTGCGGTTCTGTATCTATTTCACCCACTTCCTACATTTTTAAACTGAATTATCAAAGCCTACTAGGCGAAAACCCGCTTTCTATTTGCATTTAGATGTAGCAAATTTCAAAGCCTACTGAGGAAAACATGAGAACGAAATTTTAATTACTTTTTGCGGTCAAACTAACGGCGGTAGATGAGCAGTGACAGTGAAAAAGTGTAAGGTCACCTAGAATACATCAGTCCTGAAAGTTTCATGTCGCTAGGTGAACGGGAAGTGGGTGAATTTTCGATCGCAAGATTTGATGCATCCAGACAGACAAACAAATGAAGCGTAATAAAAGCTTGTAAAAAATTTATTTTCAACTCAATCCGGAACACGGCTTGCCCAAACAAATCTGGCTGTTACACGAACTCAAATTTTGTCTTAATTTAAACGGAACATCCGGAATGTTTATAGATGATGTTAAAATGAAGACTGAAAAAAAAATAAAAAAAACTTTAAACGACAAAAAAGAAATTAAAGGAACAACAATAAATAACATGTAGTTTATGTTCACGTATTCCATTTCACGGCGTCATGTGAAAATGTGGCACACCTAATTCGATATTTTCTGACAATTAAGACTATTTTTTTAAATAAGGAACATTTTTAATTTAATAACACAGGAAAGAAATTAAATGATTGCTTATTTATAATAGTTGCCGACTTGGTGAAGGCAATCAAATATTTGAGGTATCACTTCAATATGAATTCGGATAAAAAGGCAATTTTACTTGCCAACAAATATCTTTGTTAATGATTTGTTCCCATTAGAATCTCGAGCACATCTGTCGGCAGCTGCTGACCAGCATCGATTCCGGTAAAGCATCGGTAAGACCGACTGATTACATCACAGTGTGTTTTGTTCAATTAGATTGTCCAGAATGCAAATATTAGGTTGGAAACTATGAAATGGGCGTCGAATGAAAATAAAAAAAACTAAAAGCGCTAATTTTCACATTATTTATTTGATTCAATTGAAATAATTCCCATTGGCATCTACGACTTTTTGCACACGATTGGGCAAATCATATACGCCCTTTTTGAAAACAATCCTTATTATTTAAGTTAATAAACAATTCAAAGTCTTTTATAATATCATTTTGGTTATTGTATTTTTTTATCTTAAAAATAATTCATAATTACGAAAAAGGCAGTAATCGGTCGGTGAAATATCAGGTGAATATGGAGGATGTAGTAAAATTTCATATTGTAGAGAATTTAATTTGTCAACAGTAATCGATGCTTTATGGGGTCTTGCGTTATCGTGCAATAAAATGGAGCCGTGCCGATTGAGCAATGCTTGTTGTTTTTTTTTAAGTTTCTCATGCATGACATCAATTCCACGACAATAAGACATCGCTGTTATAGTTTCTCCTGGTTGTAGAAAGGAATAATGGATCACTCCTTGGGCATTCCACCATATGGTGACCATAATTCTTTTTGATGAAATTTCGGTTTCGGGGTGTATTCTTATCTACCCGTTGGCTTGATCGTTTTCGATTGTCATACAAAATCCACTTTTCATCACAATTGATGATTTGGTGTAAAATGGCAACCGAGTATTGGCGAAGTAACAAAGATGCGCACTTGCTTTTGCGGTCGATCATCTGCAGTTCCGTCAATTAGTGTGGCACGTATGAATCCATTTTTTACTTTATTTATTGCACGCAAATGTTTTAACACAGCTGTATGACTAGTTCCTAGTTTTGACCCAAGTTTTAGAATAGTTGTGTGTGGATCGGATTCCATAGTTGTGCTTAATTCCTCTTAATCAATATAGTTCTGTGGTCTACCTCGAGGCTCATTAACGATACTCAAATTCCCAGAATGAAATTTTTGGAACCAATATCGAGCATTTTTTCATTGGTTGATCCATTTCAGAATGCGTGATTAATATTTCTTGAAGCTTGAGCTGCTGTACGATTTAATTTAAACTCGTACAAAAAGAGTAGATGCAAATTGCGATTTGTTTTTATCTGGTTTAGGATAAAAATAAAATAAAAATGGGATACCAACACAAAAAAAGCTTTATAAAAAAATATTGAATTATTGAAATATCGCAGGTGAACACAGATTAAACAAAAAACGCCCGTTTCATAGTTTCCAACCTAATATAAAAGTAACGAATGTTTATTAAATATCTCTGGTTCATTTCAATATTTGACACAAATTGTCGTTTATTAGGTGTACAAATATGAACGTCCGTTTCACTTTGTCTAAAATTATTCCATTAATAAACTTTTTTTCTATAACATTTGTTTGTATCTATAATGTAGAGTGTTTTAAGCGCTATCGAATAATTTTTGAATTTTTAAAAAAAATTAGCATATAACATTTTCTTGTAATTTTATAGCTGACCACAGGAGCTCCAACAACAGAGCATTTGCGGGAAATTCTTTTATTCATGTTTTACTCGAAAAGTGTCATCGATTCTCAAAAAATGATTGCTGAAGTATATGGCAAAGATACAATCACTGCCAGAGCCTGTCAGAAATGGTTTAAGAGGTTCAGAGAAGGCGATTTTGATCTGAGCAATAAATACCGCGGTAGACCACCAAAGCTGTTTGATGACAATGAACTGCGAGCTTTACTTGAAGAAGATGATGCCCAAACGCAACAAAAATTAGCTGATGCGCTAGGTGTGACTTAGCAAACAATTTCAAATTGCTTGCATGACAGGGAAAAGATTCAGAAAGAAGGACGCCAGCAAGAAAATCGAATGTGCGAACTTTTGCTCGATCGGCAGTAACGCAAGTCATTCATGTATCGAATTATCACTGGTGGGAAAAGTACATTTATTTCAATAATCCAAAATGAAAGAGATCATGGACAGATCCAGGAAAGGCATAACATCCATGGAAAGAAGGTGCTGCTCTGCATATGGTGGGATCAGAATGATATTTTGTATTATGAACTTCTGAAACCTGACGAAACTGTTACAGTGGCTCGTTTTGTAGAGCAATTGATCAATCTGAACGGAGAAGTTGCCACCAATCGACAGGAATGGACCACAAGACGCGAGTGCCCGATATTGCTTCACGACAATGCGAGACCTCATGTTGCAAAACCGGTCATAAATACAATAAAAGAACTGAACTGGGAGATCTCACCCCACCCGCCCTATTCTCCTGACATTGCTCCATCGGATTATCACTTATTTCAATCAATGGCTCACGAATTTTCGGAACAGAAGTTCACATAACACGAACAAGTTCAAAAATGACTCGATAAATAAATTGCGTCGAAACAGCCGAAATTCTTTTTTGATGGAATCCATAAATCACCGATCAATTGGAATAATATTGTCGTTAATAATGGTTGTTATTGTTAATAAAGGTTTAATTAAAAAATTTTTGGAATTTTAATTTTTTAAATTGTAAAAAAGGAACTTTCATATTTGTACACCAAATATATCAGGTTGGGGAAAAAGAAATCCATTATTTTGGCGTGAAATTCAAAACTTTATCTAATATGTTTCGGATTGTCCTCTTGGAGTCAAATATACACCGTTTTGTTGTATAATTAGTTGCAATTTTGAAGGTAGCTTCATGATGCCTCTCTCGTAGAAGTCTTGGTCCTTATTGGCGAAAAACTGTAGTAATCGATTTTCGCAATCTTCTATTGATCCCAATTTCTTATCACTCAGGAAATTTTGCAATGCGAGAAAAAGGTGGTAATCGCTTGGTGCCAGGTCCAGACTATATGGTGGATGCATTAAAACTTCCTAACCAAGCTCTCTGAGTTTCTGGCGAGTCACTACAGACATATGTGGTCTGGTGTTGTCGTGATGGAACACAACACCTCTTCTGTTGGCCAATTCTGGTCGTTTCTCATCAATTGCTATATTCAAACGGTCCAGTTGTTGACAGTACAGATCTGAATTTAGTGTTTGGCCATACGGAAGCAACTCATAATAAATTATTCCTTTCCAGTCCCACCAAATA
>MQRK01216045.1:0-11907 GCA_001938485.1 Girardia tigrina
ATTTAAATAATAAGTTAACATGAAGTTTTTATTTTATTCTTTATTACTAAAATAATTCAATTATGATTAAATATGTAAAAAAATCAGCGTGATGATAAGATTGAAATAATAGCAAATTATTTTTTACAAAGTAGTTAGATACGAAGGGTCAAGAAGATTTATTGACCGATTGCACTAACAAAGGAGATTTTATAAAATAAAATCTCTGCTCAAATCTCTGGATTTTAAATTAGTTACGGATTAAATCGATTATTTTGTGAGTCAGTTAAGTTAATTAATTATTTAAAATTAAATTAATCAAATCGAAATCAATTAATAACACAAGATTTGTAAAAATATTTTTATTAAAAATATTTATAAAATATACACAATTACAATTATTTAATAAAATATAAAAGCGATATCCCTTTGTAACTTGTTGGATTATGTGACTGTTCGTCAGTCTTGATTTCTGGAAAGTATAGATAGAAATTATTAATTTAACATACTAAGTTATTACGTTTATTTTAATAAGATTAATTTAATTAAAGTGATTTTATTATAATAGAAATAATTCACTATTCTAACCGAAGATATAATCCAGAAGAATTTTCTCAGTTGTTGTGGTTCTGTGATTTTCAAAAACTTGTGAATATATTTTGGGAACTGAGTTATTTGACTTTGAGCCCCAAGGTTATCGGTAAACAACCATAAGATACTGTTATATTAATGTAATCTATGCGTGTGTGTTTTAATACTTAACCCCTTATACTTAAGACCACAACTTGCATTTCAACCCCCATATCATCAGTGATAGGTGATGAGAACCTTCCAGGTTCTAGACCTACACATGTTTAAGACCAGATAGGCCAGATCAGCTCTAATGAGTATGATGTGAGGTTATTGTAGCAATCCACTATTGTCAGATAATAATATGGTTTTTCTCCTATCATATATTTATTTATTTTAAAATATACATATAAGAGTATTTATTCTTCCTATACTTTGTTTCTTTCTTTTTTGGGCCTTTTTATCTTAATGGAAGACTATTCATTACGCTGTCTTTCCTGAGATATTTATTGGTTTAATTAACGAAAAGAAATTTCAAACATTTAGTAACCTTATTTATGAATTTATTAAAAGACAAAAAAAATATCGAAAAATAAAAAAAACGATTAATTAAAATCACATCAAAATTTTATCGAAAAAAAACAGCAAAATCATGAAACCAACATTTCTCAAAGTATTTTCCAATTATCCCGACACAATCATCAACAATTTCAATCACAACGACACCGACAATCATCTCTTTCGAATATCGAATATGGAACGACAACAATATTCTTCAATCGATAAATAATTCGGAATTTTTCTCATCGTATAATTATTGCAACTCAAACGACAATCGTTTTCCTCTAGACGATAATATGGATCCACAAAAAGATTTCAACTTTAACGAGGATTTCTATAGTTTTCAATTCAGCGTCAAGTGTTGAAGAAAAAAATTGATATTAGAATTTAATTAACCTATTATTAAAACAAAGGTTATTATTATTATCAAAATTATCAAATTTAACCTATCTTGTGGATTTAAATTGTAGTGCATTTATCCACGTAAGTGTGTTGATCTGTACATATGCGTTTGATGGTGTAAGTGCGTAGTGGTTGGTGCATTGTCTATGGCGTCGCTCAAATTTAAATTCAAAAAAGCTTAAATGATTTTTTAACAATTTTCTAAAAGTAACAGAAAAAAACGTCGATATGTCAAATTATCTTGACGAATTCAAAGAATATATCAATTTCACGAGGAAAAAGTCTCTGAGAAACATTCTCAAGGAATTGTATTTCCCGAATCTCATAAAACTCGGCGCCATCTTCACCGCCGTCGAGTCTGAAGAAATTAAAATAATAATCAACTAAATAATAAACTAAATAATCAAATAATAATAATAATAACCTTTTAGTCCACCAAACAATAAAAAAAAAGAAAAAGTAATAAAAAAGAAAAGTAAAAGAAAAAGATTCAGTATAATGTCAGAGATCTGTGTTTCGTTCTGAAATTTTTTGTTGATCGGATAAAATATGTAGATAGATGGAAATATTGCTTATCAAAGCATTCTGAAGTTCTTCCGATCCAAAGTAATTCAACAACAAAATAAATTTGATCGTCTTTAAAATAATAACGTCGTAAATAGAATACAAAAAGAAAAATTAGTCTGCGTAAAAACTGGTATATAATTTATAATTTATTATTGGACCTATGACGATTGATTATTTCAAATCTTAAATCTAAATTATCAATATCGCCATTAACGACAATAATAAATTACAAATGATAAAATCAAAATAAAAATAATAATTTTAAGATTTAAGGTAATAAATAAATAATCAAATATGCATAAAAAAGTAAATATAAATCTTGACAAAAAAAATCACAATGACTACCCAAAAATTCAAAGCATCAACAGAAATAAATACACAAAATAAAAATCAAAATCTATTCACACAATCATAAAAAATTTATACAGGAAGAATCAGGATTCCATTAGAATCACTTTACATAAATCGATCGATTGTGTCACAACTAAAAACAGTAAAAAATACACAATACATATACTCAATTACATTCATATTTTTTATATCGTTTTATGTACATTTTGACACTTTTGTTATCCGTTTATCATAAATTTCTATATTTTGGCATACATTTTATTATAACAATTATTAGTTTTATTACTGAGGTTATTTAGTAATCGTTATAAAAAAATTATGGGTATTATAATTATGTTTATTACTGTAATATATTTGTTAACATTATAAAAATATTTTTATAGAATATTCGCATTGGTATTATTTAGTTATAAAGCATTTTAGTTATGATCACTATATATATATATATATATATATATATATATATATATATTCAATTGTCTTTTCAATGTTCTACTTGAATACAATTCCTAATTGATTGCTTGGATTGCTCTCCTTCATTAATTTAAGAACAATGGGTAGGGAAAATATTACGTATAGAAAATACCGTTAAAAACCTTCCTGTTTTTCTGTCAAATAAATTAATGAACGAATTTAAATGTGAGTTCTCTAATAATGTCCGATTAATTATTTATTGTTTGCTAACAATGAGAAATTGTTTGAGAAGACAAAGGTTTTCTAGTGGTGATTCTTAAGATTTGAAAGCTCTATGATTATTGTGACTTTTATTAAAATTTTAAAAGTTCGAAATAATAATTATAATTTATTATATGAATTTATTTATATTTTATTTAAAATATATTAAGATTTAAAATGATTTTTAGTGACTGTCGTCTAAATATCGAGGACGATATTTTTTTATTGGGGAGAGATCTGTTAGGGTTTCGAAAAATACATGTGAACACTTTTGATAAAATTTTATATAGGAAATTTTTAAATAATTCTTTTAGTAAAATTATTAACGTCAAACAAAATAATATTTAGTTTAACAAAACTTGGATTATGTGATGGTCCTTGACTTCTTTCATCAAGTTGATTGAAAGTTGAATAGATTTCTATATTGTTTTGTTTTAAAAAGTCTAAAAATGTTTTATTATAAAATTCTGATCCATCAACATATAATTTTTTAGGAATTCTATCTGGTTCTTCTTCAAATAAATTTTCAAAAGTATTTTTAATCGTATTTCCTGTTTTATTTTTTAAAGGAAATGCCCATGCATATTTTGTGTATAAGTCTATAATTGTTAAAATATATTTATAATCCTCATCTTTTTTCATTTCAACTAAATCTGCTCCCCAAATATCATCTTTATTAAAAACTTTAACTTTAAAAATGTTTTGGGTTTTCTGTATTCTTTATGTAATTCTTGTGCTAGAAGTTCATTTTTATTTTCATTTTCATTTTCCTTTAGATTTCCACCAAACATAATTTTTAACTTCATGGGAATTTTTACAAGTGTTCTTCCTATCCTTTCTCCAATTGTTGGTTTTTTAATTTCATTTAAATCTTGAAATAAATCAATATCTGCCTTTTGTCTTGAACGAATATCTTCATTATTGTAAGCAATATCATGTTTTAGACATGCATTATCAGCACGATTTATTGGTTCTTCTCCAGGATTTGGTTGATTATTTTCATCTAATCTTATGTCTAAACGTGTTCCAGGTCCTGCATATGAATGGCCGGGAAGATGATGTTCTCCTTTATATTTTGACCATGGAAAGTCTGGTAACTTTTTTGAAAGTGTTTGAAGGTCTCCTCCTTTTGTTTGGTTATTTGATTGGATAGATATAACATTATTTAGATGTTTGGTAGTTCGTTCGTGCTTAGCCTTGTTAGATTTTGAAATGAATTTGCTGCATTTATTGCAAAAATATTTATTCATTTTTAAATCATTAAAATATAAAAAAGATAAGTAAGATAATTACTTCATTTATAATAAGTAAAAAAAGATCATTTTAGTTTTTTCAAGCATTTTCTATTCATTAAAATACGAAAATAACAATAAAATATTAAAAGTCTTCCACGGAAGACACAAAACTAAAAATTAATATTTTATTCAATAAAATATTATAAAGTCTTCCACAGAAGACACAAAAGAAGACACAAAACTAAACATCAATATTTTATTCATTAAAATATTAAGTCTTCCACGGAAGACACAAAACTAAAAATCAATAATCATTTGGAATATTGTTATATAATTCCTGATCGTTCATAAGTGATCTTTTTGGAAGAATATTTCTTTTCAGATAATTTGCAATCTCTTCTTTTTTTCTTTTTCTTAGTTTCTTCTTGCTTTATCTTTTTATTTTGTTCCATAATTAATTTTGTTTGTAGAATTTGATTGTCAATAAAGGACGAATCAAATATATCCTTATTATTGGAAATAATTTCATCACAATATTTTTGAAAAGCTTGCAGATTTTCTTCGGGAATGAATTTGTCTTTAATTTCCAACATCATTTGGTTTAATCCATTCGCGGTTAAAATTCTTCTCTCTTCGGAAATTGTTCTTTTCATCTACAGAATATAATTTAATGAGGTGAAAAGAATTGAGATTTATATTAATCAAAGATAATTTCATAAATTAAATTTGATTAAAAATAAAAACTCGTATTCCTTGATTTTTGATTATAAAATAAAAAAATTACTTACTTCTTAGTTGATTTAGTTGAAAAATAAAAAATGATATTAACGATGATATTAACGTTGATAATATAATTACGATAATTATCGTAATTATCATAATTGTAATATGATAATTATCGTAATTATACTAATTACGCTAATTAAAATTTGATTTTATTAAAAAAGCATTTTGGAAAATTTAAATAGCTATGATCAAATTGAGAAATATTACTCTTAATCTTTCATACAATATAATATAAAAATTATATTATGATGTTGTGTTTTTTTAAAAAAATTTTTATGCAATTATTTTTTTCTTTAATATTAAAACTTTTAATATAAAATTATAAAACTTTTACTTGTAAATTTGGTCTGATATTTCTGATTCCTAATTCTTTTCTTGAAGATTTATAAATTTTAAGTTGATACATAATTTCTTTTTCTTGTGGAGTAAGTTGATGTCTTAAGATAAGTTTCCAACAATTAGTGTAAGCTAAATAGGTATTTAAACTAAAACAATGTAATGGTCTTTCATCTTTTTTTTTAATTCTTCGAGATATTGTTTCATCTTTTCCTTTAATAATACTTTGGGTGAGAAAGGACTGTCACTCATTTTTTTATTTATTTTTTTAAGAATATTCTTTATTATATTTTTATGATATTTATTATTGTTATGATTTTTAATGAAACTAGTCATAGAAATAGTAAAAATTAGTAGTCGTAGAAATATTAATGATTGGTAGTAGTAATAGTAGCCTTCGAACGGATGCAACTCTTCTGAAACCCTCGCCCGAGAAAACCGCAAATTTTCCCTTGATCGATATTTATTTTTTTCTTTAAAACCATAATAAAAATACCAAATGTGTAATTGATTAATTTTTTTTGTTTAAAATATGAAATTTTTAAAACCTAGTTTTCATCTAAAACCTATTTTTTTTCATCTAAAAAAAAATAAAAATTATCAAAGTCACCACCGCGAGTGTTTTAGTGTTTTTTTTATCTTGGAATTGTTGTCGAAGTTGGGAATTTGCGGTTTTCTCGGGCGAGGGGTTCAGAAGAGTTGCGCCCGTTCTAAGGCTACTATTACTACTGTGGGGGGGGGCACAAAAAATTTATGTCCCCATAAATCGTATAAAAGAAAACATACATATTAATCATACAAAGCTAAATCAAGAATAAATGACAAAACAAACCAAAAAAATGACAGTTTTACATATCAAATAAGATTAAGATTCAAATGATGAAAAATATTCACTATCAGTTAATGTTACATCGATTATATCGTCATTTTCATCATCGGATAGAATATCCATAATGGGGTTGTCCACCATTGTGGGAATCGAATAAGAGACAGATAAGCGGGGAGGAGAGGTGAGGAGAACCTCTCGATATTGTGACAAATCACAATCGAGATCAATCTGTGAAAATGACATATATGGGTGCTGTGGCAAACGATTAATATATAGCTTTCGTCTTCCTGATATATATCCTTCAACTCGTTCTCAAAAACGTCCCAATTTCCATATTTATGGTCTGCGTCCTTATTCTTAATTATACATGATGTGTCATTAATATTCTTTTTAATGGGAATAATTGGTTACCGGGTCATACTCTTTATCTTGTATGCATTTTTCTTCATCCAAATTTGGCGCGGGTGTTACATCCTGTACTTGTTCACGAGGTTATTTGACTTGTGACAAGGTGACAATGATTCAATTTCTTTTTCTAATGGGCGTTTCCGAGGGCTAAAGCTATTATTGGATATCCATTCTTCGGCGGTTGGTGAAGGTGGTGAATTGGGAATATGTGTGAAGATATTTTCGATGTCCGTAGAAGATATTGTATCTTTCCAATACGGTTCAACCTTCTTATAAATATCTAATACTTTTATGTATATACTAATATGTATATTTTTAATACTTTTCTTTCAGATCATTTTTATAACTTGCGTCACGATTTCACCTATAATTCGTAAAATATACTTGTATTTAGTTTGTTTCTTCATCATTATTGTATTCAGCATTACAATTATAGTTGCCATGGATGAACAAAATGTTTATGAAAAATAAATTTTTTATCATTTTATGATTAAACTTAATCGAAAACATGAATATAAATGGATTGGAATAAAATTTAGTGAATTAATGAATGGAGTTAATAATTTTCTTAATGAGAATGATTGTATTAGGTTGGCAGAAAAATTTAATATCTTTACAAATACCTTTGTTTTTTCCTAACTGTGGTGCTCCGGTCAAAGGACCGAAATAAAACAATGATTGTTGTTTTAATAAACTAAATAAATAATAACGAGAGGAAAGAGAACATATATTTTTATTTAACCAAATTCACTATTTTTTGTTGTGAATAAACATTTTTACACCACTGCTTTTTAATTCACGAAACATTTGAAATTGAGCCTTTTAGTCACGTATCAAACAATAATAATTTGATATATTTAAACAAAAACAATTCAAGTATTTTTTTTTCGTAAAACATTGTTTTTATTTGTGTTTGACATAAAGCTCATAAACAAATTGCTAATACAGAGAAAAATTGTTAATTGTATAATTTTTAAATTGTGATTCACAAAACTTTCATTTCTATTTAAAATCACACACTCAATATGCACACAATTGCGACTTGGCACAATATGCATATCCAATCACAATCATCACACACTTGGAATCCCATTGGTCCATTCAAATGGACTGTTTACAATAAAAAAATGTGAATTCAATTCACTTTAAACAAAGACAATAATATTTTCGATAAATTCATTTTCTCATGATAACTGAAAATTTAAATGAATCGTACAATACGGTCACATGTTGTTATAAAGAACCGAAATGGCTTTTATTAGCAATTTACCGAAGAAATTCAAACCCAAACGATTCGAAAGCGAAAAAGATCAAATTGGCGAGAATAAATCATCACAAAACCTTATAACCGTGATTATATATATATATATATATATATATATATATATATATAACCATATATACAATATATTTAATTTAATTAATTTTTTTATTTAAATTGCTTTTATTTAACTTATTTTTAATTAATTTAAATTTACTTAAGATAATTATTTAATTTGATTTCTTTAATTTAATAAGTTTAATTAATTGATCTTATTTAAAATATAATGTTGGGTTCAACTAAAGGGTCAAAGGCAATCACGGTGCGACTAATTCCCCCCTCCTTGAACCAAACATTCTTCAACTAATTATTTCTCTATATTTATTTCTGAAATAAATAGGCACAAACGTTGCACAGATCTCATTAAATCTTTTCCCTGATATTGCACTTTAACTATACGTATCTCCTTATCAGAACCTTAATAACTTCATTTTAAAACTTTTGCTAAAGGTATTGTCCCACAATTGACATCTTTGTCTAACATTATGACAATATCACCTTCTTTCAACCTCTCATTTGTATTGTACCATTTATTCGATTTTTTAGGGTGGCTACATATTCTTTAAACCATATTTGCCAATATTGGTTAGTTAAATCTTGAATTATCCTCAATCGTGCACTGAGGTGGCTCTTAGTCATTCCGGTAATCTTAGTTTCATCGTGCTCTCGCTCATATCCTGCGATTATGAAATGTTTTAGAGTTATTGGCAAATCATTTCTTAAATCTTCACTTTGATACTTCAAAGGTCTTCAATTCAATAATTCTTGCTCATCGATAAATATCGTCATTAACTCTTCATCATTTATTTTTGTATTTTTAACACTTTGTAAATTGCCCTTTTTGTATATTTTATTATTGCCTCGTAAATTCCTCCAAAATGTGTGGTTCCGGCTGGATTAAATATCCTATTGATTCCGTGTTTTATTATTTCTCGAGATAAAGAATAATTCACCACATCAATTTCCAGAATGTCTTTATTAGCGTCAACAAAATTGCTTCGGTTATCTGTTATAAACGTCTCTGGTCTACCCCGACGACCCATAAATCTTTGGAGTGCGCTAATGAAACTATCCGTATCCAAACCAAATGCTTTTTATAAATGGACCGTTCTAGTATTCAGACATGTAAATACACAGAGATACCGTTTTTCTACGACCTTTCTTCTTCCTTGAGATGTTAAGAAAGGTCCGGCAAAATCGATGCCCACCGCCAAAAATGCTTGTAAACATGCTTGCAATCTAATTTTCGGTAAAGGGGACATTATGATTTTGACCTGTTTAGCATTTTGTTGACGGCACATGTTGCAGTTAACTTCATAATATCGTATAACACGTCTAAATTTGGATAGACAATATTTTTGGCTCATATCATAAAATAATTGATTAACGCCAGCGCAATGCTTTCTCTGATTATGATACCAATCCACAATCAAGTTCGTAACCCAACTTCCGTAAGCTAATATAATTGTAAACCTAGTTTTCCAAGGGAAGTTTTCTTGCAGGGCTATTCGACTGTTACTTCTTAACAAAACCAGTAGTGTCAAGTATAGGTTTCATTCTTGATATATCACTGCTGATTTCCTGTTGAGGTATCGCCGTTAACTTCCGAATCTCTTAGGAGAAATATTTCTTTTGATCGCATCTGATTATTTCTTCTTGTGTCTTGTAGTTCTTGTGCATCTAGTTTTCCTCGTCTTTTTTCTAACAATGAATGTCTTTTTTCTATTATATATAAATCTTCGCATCCATCCACGTATTCTGACTAACGATTCCCAACAGGAAAATGTATCTGGTTCTAATGCATTTCTTCCAGGCAGCTTTATTTCATTCATAGCCAAAAAAGTAGCTTCCTTTTTTAATTCGCGTTTTTTAAAATGCTCTGCAACATCCTCATTTGGCCACTCGGTTGAATTATTTTGAAGGAATGTCGGTCCTTTGCACCACAATTCACAATGCTGCAACTTCTCTGCAACCTCTCGACAAAATGTCCGCTGGATTTTCTCTTGATGGAACATGTCTCCACTGATTCCCTTTTGTAAATGCTTGAATGGTTCCAATTCTATTCGCAACAAAGGTTTTATATTGCTTACTTTGCTCCCGTACCCAATATAATACATCAACACTATCAGTCCAAAATACAATGTTCATTTGACCCTCTAATTATCTCTCTTATGGTTCGAAGAATAGCCGGATAATTTGCTCCAATTAATATATCGACTCCACGACGTTTTGAAAATGTGGGAAAATCTATTCCTTGTAGATGGCTCCATTGTTTGTGCATATCTTTCCAATCTACAACATCTAGATCACCCACAACATTTTTTACAGCTAACGCCTTTATCGGAACTTTAAACTTTCTATTAATACTTTCAATTTGAATTTTAATAATTCTACCATGAAAAGTATTTATCTTTCCACCTACCGTTGCAATAGTTATTTTTTGGTGTTGTCCCCTAACACATAATGCATACGCAAGATTTTAATTTATGTAACTAGAGGAACCAGCATCATCGAATGCATCATCATGCATTCACTGCTATAAATTTATTTTTATGACGAATGTTGATGGGAACGTTTCTTAAACTCACCAATCTTTCTTTTTGTTGAGATATGCATCTTGGAGCTGCTAGTGCTGTCTCACTTTTTGTCTTTTGATGGATTCGTCTTTTCTGGTATATTTGAAATTGTTTGTTTTGCTACGTGTTTGTATGGGCAATCTGTTCCATTACGACAATATCCATTATTAAAGTAGATGCACTCTCTATCGAATTTTGCATTTTTATCCGGTTTTTTTCTGCTCTATTGTTAACTCATGTTTAAATCGACAATTTTTTCTAGTACACTTTCCTTTTTGGAAATAGAAACATATATTTGGAAGATCTTTCTTTGATTCATCTTGTTAAGGTTCTGGAAAATAAAAATATTAGTAAATAAAAAATTAAAAAAAATACTTCTTACCCTTCTAAAAAATAAAATTAAAAAAAAAAAATATATATTTTCCTATAAATATATATATAGGAACTTCCGCCGTTAAACATCGTTTGAGTTTTGAAAAAAGTAATTGAATTCAGTAAAGACAAACAAAATTCACTAAATTTTTCGACGTTATTTTGAAAAATATTTTGAAAGTGAAATTTTTTTCGAAAATTTTATTGAAATCTATTGCAAAATTCTCCTCAAAAATATTTACATTAATTTTGCAAATTCTAAATATTTCATTAATAAAATTCTCTAAAGTTGTCAAATTTTGCAAAATAATTGAGAGCGAATTAATATTGAAATTCTTTAATAAATCAAGAATATTTTTTAAAATATGATTTACTGAATTATGATTAGAGATAATTTTCTCAAAATTGCCTTTTAATTCGCCTCTTTTTTCGATGGATAGAAAATCGATAATTCTCATTGCGCCGGAATTTCGGGTGACGTCAAACGGTAAATTCGGCATCAAATTGGGCACAATATTCGCAGAAGCGGCCGGTTGCGCAAAAACCGATTGGAAAATCGGTTGTGAAGACGGATTTGTGAAGAGAAACGTGTCATAGGAACTTCCGCCGTTAAACATCGTTTGAGTTTTGAAAAAAGTAATTGAATTCAGTAAAGACAAACAAAATTCACTAAATTTTTCGACGTTATTTTGAAAAATATTTTGAAAAGTGAAATTTTTTTCGAAAATTTTATTGAAATAACATAGAAAAATAAAATAAAAAGTGTAGAGTAATCTCTGTAACTACCCTTTTGTTTGAGCTCAGTGCTCAGGGACTCAGAGTGGTTATTAGAGATAAAATATATAAATATTATTATTAAATAATTTGTAATGTTATTTTAGTATTATTTATTATATTTACTAGTATTTAAATTTGTATAATAAAAATTATGATTATTTC
>MQRK01216045.1:12182-23890 GCA_001938485.1 Girardia tigrina
ATATATATATATATATATATATATATATATATATATATATATATAAATAACATAGAAAAATAAAATAAAAAGTGCTGATAAATCCCTTTGTAACTTCCCTTTTGTTTGAGCTCAGTGTTCAGGGACTCAAGGTAGTTAATAGGGATAATTTGTATTTGTATAAGTAATATTACTAATATAAATAATATTATTTTAGCATTATTATTTATTATATCAAAATTATAACTATTTAGTTATTATTATTATTATTATTATTTATTTTATAATTATTACTATCATTATTATATTTTTATTAAATTTATTGTTATTATTTTGATTATTTTTTGAATATTATAAATTAATTAATACTATTATTATTATTATTTTGTCATTATTATTATATTTTTATTTTCTTTTTAAATTAATTACTATTATTTAGCACTTTGTCAACTAGTTTTTCCTCCCTAGCAGGGGCACTCCTGTGTTGTTTGGAAAATTTATTATATTTTATTATTATTATTATATTATTATTATTCTATTTTATTATTATTATTATTTAATTATTATTAATTTATTTTATTTTTATTATCCCTTTGTTATTATTATTTTATTTTTATTATTTGTATGATTATTATATTATTATTATTAATATTATTTAACTATTATTTTATTTTTATTAAATTATTATTTTTTAATTTTTTTATTATTACTATGGTATTATTATTATGATTATTATATATTTTATTTACTATTATTATTTTATTATTATTGTATTAGTATTATGATTATTATATTATGATTATTATATTATGATTATTATTAAAAATATTATAAAATATATAATATAAAAAAATAATACTTGGAATAAAAAAAATCAAAGAATAAAATTCTTACTTACTAGAAATCCGAAGTGGAAAAAAATGATATGGGCAATTATGCCCAGCTGTTTAGTTTTCTTAAAATATGGCAATTAAGCCCGAACAACAAAATTTACATAATTTAAAAATTTTTTTGTTAATATTTAAATTTTTAAATTAATGTTTTTTATCTTTTAAAGTTCAATTTTATTTTAAATATAACTAACGTAATTATTTTTTTATATCAAACCGGTTATAAATACCCCAAAACATAAAGAATTCAGTAACACAAAAAATATGTAAAACTAATTTAAATAGAAGACATAAATTTTTAGAAAAAAATTATTCGAAATATTTTGGAATCCTCCACTGTTATTTATACGTTGTATTATTGAATTGGAAGAATTTTTTAATTCAATTGAATAAAGTTTTTAAAACAGAATTCCTCTGACTTATTACTATTGTTAATATTTGAAAAATAATCTCCGACGAGATTCATTCAAAAGAAATTGAAACCTTCAAGAGAGGGTTAATGAAATTAATATATTCATTACAAAGTTGGAAGAACCATTTCGAAAAGGAGTCAGATCATTACACTTTGAAAGTGTCTATATCATTAAAGATAACATTATTTTGAATACCCAACATTATTTTATTATTATTATTTTATTATTATTGTTGGTGGTTTAAGACGTTTAATGCTAGGTATAATAAATTGAATTGACGTTTGAAATAATTCTGTTCAAGCAAATATATAATTCTGAGTTAAATCAACTTTAATCGAAGGCTGCGTTGCTTGTTCGTAGCTCGAACCCAGCTTAATATTTGATACTGTAAATTTTATTTGCAATTGAGATCAAAAACAAATACTATACAATTTTATATTTGACAATCACAAAAATTGTACATGGATCTTTGATATGATAATTGAGGCTAAATAAAAATTTGTTTTAAACTTCTTTGAAGTTTTATATTGGATTTTTGTTTACTTTAGTATTTTAATTTTTACTTAAATTTGTGTATCATTTCTAAATTTTTAAGGGTATTTATACCCGATTTTTATTTTATTAACAATAATAAATATATAAAATTATTAAAAAATATTATTAAATAAAATCAAATTATTTAAAAATTTATTTTTTACATATTTACAACATTTGTTGTTTACAAATTTTATTTTTGCAATATATGGAACATTTGTTGTTCCATGTGATTTATGTGATTTTTGTGAAGTTTGTGTGAAAGAGCTTCTTTTGAAGTGAAATGCAGTTGTTCCATGTAATTTATGTGATTTTTGCTAATTATCAATTACGTATTCCCTTGGGCGATGAAATGACACCGGTTGGTGATACCGATCATTCATCGCCCAAGAGGAAAATTTCCAATTTTATTTTCATTTTTAATATTTTATTTTTTCAAATAGGTAAGTTCTTTTTTTTAAATAAGATAATGACACTTTTAATAGTAATAATAATAATAATAATTATAATGTAAACTTTAATAAAGATAATAATAATAATAATAATGTACTAAAAAATAAATAAAGATAAAATTTAATAATATAGATTAAATTAATAATAATAATAAATAATAATTATTTACTAAGATTTATATACATATATTTCTTTATTGTTATTATCCCAATTAACCGCCTCGCGTTCCTGAGCAACGTACTCAAACAAAGGGAAGGTTGAAATGGGATTACTCCTCCTGTTTCTTTGATTTATTTATTTTATTTATTTATTTACTTATTGTTTAATTTATTTTTATTTAGGACGGCAGGTACTCTAATTTTATATGTTTTATATTTTCAGAATCCCAACATTATTATTATTATTATATTAATATTATTAATATTATTATTTTATTTTATTGTTATTATATTATTTAATTAATATTATTATTATAAAAGATTAATATTATTAAAAAAAATAAAAACTCACTTAGAAGCGAAACATAACTAAAAATGAATTTGAGCAATTATGCTCATTCATTTATTGAAATTGTGATAGGTAAATAAGCCTGTCAAAAATTAAATGAAAAAATAAAATAAATTTTGGATTAATGAGCAATTAAG
Source organism: Girardia tigrina (assembly GCA_001938485.1). Lineage (NCBI taxonomy): Eukaryota > Metazoa > Platyhelminthes > Tricladida > Dugesiidae > Girardia > Girardia tigrina. Next base: position 15,096 of record MQRK01216045.1, read on the forward strand.
CCCAGCATTGTGAGATTGAATTTTTAAATTAATGGGTAATTAAGTCCGAAATAAATAAAATTATTTTTAAATTTATGGGTGATTAAGCCCATTAAAATAAATATTAAAATTTTATTTTTATAAAAAATTTAATTTAACAAATAAATAAGATTTTTTAATATTTTTTTTATATTAATTATTTTTTATAAATTTTACGGGTATAAATACCCCTAATCTTTAAAATATGTACACACAAAAATCTTGAACAAATTTCTTTTAAAAAAAATTGTATCGAAAAAATTTACGAATTATTTTTGGAATCCTCCATAGTTGTACTTTCGTACTACATTGTACTATTCCGAAAGAAATATGTGATTCTATTGAATAAAGCTTTAAATACGATTTCCTTGAGTTCTTTACTATTATTAATATTTGGAAACTAATCTCCGACGAGATTCATTTTAATTGAAACCTCAAGAGAGGGTTAATCAATTTGATAAGTTCAATATAAAGTTGGAAGAACCTTTCGAAAGTCAGATCATTACAATTTGAAAGTGTGTTTTATAGTAATTGAAGATAACTTAATTTCGAATACCCAACAATCTTTTATTCTATTGTCAATTTGATTCAAATTATTTTTTTCATTTTCTTGTTACGACAAAAAAGATCGGCACTTTTCATGATTCTGATTTTAGCTGATTCTTCCGCCTGATTCTGCAGCATTTCTCCTTAATTCGATCTCCCGTTCGATCCATTTTCTTAGATTGATGATTCCTTTATCTAACTCTGTCCATTCTGTACTGATCAAATTCCAGGATAAAGGCAACATCCAATTTTTTCATCGAATTGTGATATAAGCTGCTGGCCCTAATTCATACTCTTTATTTAAATTCTTCATCCGAACCTCAATGCTCTCAAGTAATCGGACGAATCGTTCGAGATCATTGAAATTCGATGAATCGACTGGTTTTGGTTTAAACACTTCTTGGAGCGCCACTGAGTAGCTCCTTTCTGCTCCACCATATCTTCGCTCTAACTTGTCCCAACTGGCGGTGTATGCTTCATCGCTATAGCAAGGCAGCTTCGTCTTTTACATATTTTCTTAGGTATAGCAACTTTTCTCTATCAGGAACATCAAAGATCTTCCACACAGGCTTGATACATAGCCTTCCATCCTTCGTAATCCTTTTCAATAGCTCCGAAAACAGGTAATTGCAATCTTTCAATTTTCTTTAATTCACTACGCGGTCTTTTCTGTTCAACTTGTAAATTTGGATTGACTTGGCTTTTTCTCCGTTTCATGCAGACCTTTGCGATTTCGCTGTCTCTATCTCCGAATTCGGCCATCTCATCATTTAATTTGTCCACCGTATCTTCATCTTCTGTCAATTCGTTGAGTTTCTCCAGTTGATTGATAATTTCTTCATATTTCGCATCATATTCTTTCTTCGCTTTTGAAAAATCCTCTTCTGCCACATCATCATCAAACAGCTTTTTGACAAGCACTGATCTTTTTTCCTCTCTTCTCTTTTATCCATATCTTCCGTTCATCTGTTTCGAATTTTGATTCGTCCATACCTCCTTTAAATCGCAAAACTAATTGAAGAGTAGATTCTTTCTGGATATTGTAGTCAGAGAGTGTTCTTCCATCTTCAAGTTTTTTACCCGCGAATATGATTATTTCATGATTCGGTGGGATGCCCTCCTCCAGTATTTTCGCTTAGACATGGTTTCACTTGAAACCACCTCATTGATGATTGTTTTCCTGCTCAAAACCGGAATAAAAATTTGAGAATTTTGTCGGTATTTATTATGTTTGACTTGGGTTTCAGCAGTAAGGTAATCCTCAATATTTTTAATGTCAATATCATCGAAATAATAGAGTGGGGGAACACGCACATAATTGGTTTTCGTTTTGTTAAATTTATAATTGTCTGTTTTCCAAGGACGTCTGTTTATCTGTTCTGTGGATTATACGCGACAGCAGTTCAGGTCACTACGTAACCTGACAGTGAGCTCTGGTCTTTTGCACCCAACTGCAATTATATTGACAAAAGCACACAAAAATACAAAGATTTTATCAGAACATTATAATAAGACAAATTTATTAAAACTTGTCATAACTGGCATATTAACCACGAAAAACCAGTGTATATTTCGTATTTTGTGTATTGATATTTAATATTAATATTAATAATAATACTTCAACCAGTCTCTTTGACTGGTTAACCTTGCACGACCAGATCGAGATATTGAACATAAGGAACCAGTCTTCATTTTTCTCTGAACAATCTGACACACAACTCCAAGAGAAACATTAAGAGTTGTAGCTATTTGTCGATAAGAAACACCGTGCTTCTGCAATGTCAAAACTGCTGCACGCCGTTTTATTGTTACCTTCTTGCCGCGGACAGGCATGATTCGTTTTACTTTTTGTGGATCTTTTTACTTTGGCGGTTTTTACTGTTGGCTCTTTTTGCTTGGCTCTTTTTACGTGCTTCGGATCAAAAAGAGTCAATCAAATTAATGAAAGACTATGCATCATAACGACCGGAAACTAAGTTGGTCGATCTGGTCTTAAACCTGTGTAGGTCTGGAACCTGGAAGGTCCTCATAACTTATCACTGCTTGCAGATGACAGTGGGTTGAGAGGCAAGTTGAGATTTTAAGAGTGTTGATATGAGGTAATGCTAGTAGAGTAGATATATTATAAGGGTGGTTACCTATAACCAAATAGACCAGTTCCCAAAAAATGTTCATAAACAACAAATCAAGAGATTAGTGTGGTTGATTTAGTTATATTTTGACTAAGTCTCGGTTGTATCAGATATAGGCAAATGCTAAAATTGTCATATCTTGCATTATATGTGACAAACAACTTCAAAGAAGTACTGTCAAAGGATTATGTAATCATTTCCTTTTCTGATGTTTCATTAATTATTTGTGATCTTTAATTCCGTCATTCATTCATGTTATTCTTTCTACACGCTTATATATAAAAATATTATCTCTGATCAATTTGAGTCGTTCTTTTGGTATTTTAATTTTATTTAATTCTTTTTCATCCAGATTATACTGAATTCTCCTTTTTCTATATTGTAATGCTACGCTATCTTATCCGAATTTTTAGCAATATTTAAATCGGAATACACGATTAGTTGGTCAGCAATTTGATGGGGTTTCGCGATTAATTTGATCGGTGATTTGATAGTTGTCGACGAATAATCAACGTCCGTTGATTAATAAAATTTTCCGATGTATTTTGTTTCTACTAGACAGACTCTGGTTGTTCAAGTATCAGGAAAAGACGTGAATCCCTCGAATTATTGGAATTTGAGTAATTTAGAGTTGATTTGATAGCTCTATCTTGTAATGATAACTCATTGCTTAGTAAATCGATAACCCATGTTAACTAATATAGCTAATCAAATTATATACATATATAATTATATATTATACTTTATATACTGATCTTAATCTAAATAAATATATTTATCGGCACAATACAAAATATTAATAAAAATATATTAATCAACAAAATAAACTATTAAAACTGAAGGAGTAAAACGAAAGTATATGATCACAATAAAAGGAATTCAGATGTTTGTCACAGTTAACCGTAATATCAAAATTACTTTATACCAATAAATTGAGAGGGAATTGGTCTTGGAATCTGATTCTTTGTCTTCTGAATTCTTCACGAGATATACGAGATAAATCTTCTTCGGATATCACGAGTTCAAATTGGCAACGTCTCTCTCAAGATAGGGAAGACTATTTTCGTTAAAATTAATTTCTAGATAATCTTTCTGAAAAAATAATGTTTTCAGCAATTGTTATCTTTATATTGACAGTGCCAGACGAATAGGTTTGAAATTTTCTAAAAATAACTGAGTTTGATTGTTTGGTTAGAACGTTATAAAACATTACCGTTTCAGTTTCTCTGAATAACTGAAACGGTAAGTAATTGATTTAATCTTTGTTTATTAACTTTTTTAATTTTAATCGATATTTTTTGAATTTTATATTATTCCATTGATATTAATTATCCATGGAATAATTCAAGCAAGTAAAAAAATAACAATAAGTTAAAAAAATAATAAATAAATAAAAATAATAATAAAGCATAATGTGTCGTATTCACATACCATAAACACATAAAAAAATGACAGATCAAAAACAAAGGAAAAGAAGAAAATCACAATTCGTCGCACCACATGTCCAACACGCCAAACCGGCAAGAAAAGAGCATAAACAACAAAACCACAGGTGTCAGTCCATCAATATGGTGCATCAGACTTGTGTCATGATGTGTATATATACAGAAGGAATCTTGCTTAATTTTGATATATACTAAACTGGAATTCAGAATCCAATTGGATTTGAAAATTTTGAAATTAATCTGAGCCAAAATATTGATTTGAATTGTTCCGAGATATCTTTGTTACGTTACCTTAGTACATAATACTTGGAAAATTGATATAAGTCAAAAGACGTGGTATATCGACTTATTAACCGGAATTAGGACAAAATAAAATCATTCTTTTTAATTTTAAATTTTGTAATTATGGTAAGATTTATCGATTCAATCAATATTACCGTATTTACATTTTCATTATAATGTAATAATAATATCACAAATTTAATATAATACCCATATATTTACATAAATAATAATTATGAATATAAATATGATAATAATGATTCACATGTAATAATAATACTTGTTGGTGTTAAAGCGGGTGCAGCGCGGTTGCGGTGTCCCGGTGTTGGGAAATAAGTCTCCGGGATAGGGTGGAAAAAACACAACGAAATCTCCACTGGCCTGCTAAAAGCATTGATTTAACAGCAGTGTGTCCCACCAAGCAAATTCATCGGGGTTAAAATTTAGCTTCAACTCGGCGCACTCTATCGTCTCATCTCAAGGTGAGCATCGCAACTCCAGATTGCCCGACGTCATTTGAGCCTCAAAGAAATCTGTGACACATTTTAAGCCACTCACGTGTCCGCATTTCTCCAGCTCCTACAATCCGACTCTTACACACAAAAAAAACCGCATTCAAAAATATATTTATCGAAAATTCTCTTTCATTTCTGCTTATCGAAATCCCACAGTATCAAACAAGTCACTACCATCACCCTCGCTCTCTAACTCGCCCATCTGATATTCTCATGAAGAGCAAGAATCATTTTCAAACAACGAATCGGAATTCTCGTTATCAATTTCAGCATTACTAAGACTTTTGGAAAGTCACAGCCTCGGCAAGTCCATCGTCGAATAGCTAAATTTCGATCTTTGTCTGGAAATCTCAGACTCAATTGTACTACAATCTGTGGGTTTCGTACCATTCCAATTTTTCATGAATATATCACTCTTAGTTCCACGACTTTCTCGAAATGTTTGCAAGTTTTAGGTGAAAACTAATGTAATTTGTCTTTCGACACTAACAAATCATTTAACATTTCCGGTCCGAATTTATATTTATATTCATTCTGAGTGTAAAATCGCCCTTAAATGCCGATATCTCGAATCATTCATAAATAACATCAAAAATCCCGAACTCCCGCAAATTTTATTTATGCAAATTCATCCATTTAAACAAAAAGCATCACATTAATCACATACACAAAATATCTCATCATTTTTAAACCACGTGTACGTTGTGGTATGTTATTTTTTAATTTCATTTTTTCGATGCCATTTTGGCAACACTTGAAAATATTTTCTTTGATAGTTTTTATTCATTTTTTTTCTTTTTGTCCGAAAAAATTTCAATTGAAAATTCACAGATTTGGTGAAAAATGAAAGAATGATCAGTTAAATGAGTCATTACAAACCAATATCATCACACTGACTAAAGACATCATTCCTCACACAAATAAATCCGGATATATATTTCATTTACACACACACACACATAAACATACACATAAAAGCAATCATAATTCTTTATTGTTTCATAAGAATACTTTGAATAGTTTAAACCGATTTCAAATGAGACTGAAGTTGATCGACTGCTTCCAATGGAAAGAATTTGATATCCAAATCGACATCGCAAACAAGCTTCTCCAAGCACGGTCTCACTTCTGACTGCAGAACCGGAGCATCAAGTGACATACATATTTTAGCCAGCGTTTTTGCTGTTTTAAATCGAACATTAGCGACTTTTTCCATCCCTCATGTTGAACAATGGGTAAAATTTTTCTTTAGTCAAGCTGGGACCCAGCAGGGGTGCAAGGGAACTGATACATTGGAGACAGATCATACGATGAAATTAATTGGCGTCTTTCGAAATTGGACCATACATGAAACAATTATAGATTCAGCCCATTCAACGCCAAAACTTTCCGTTAATTTGGTCAAATCATTCACAGCAGCTTTTCTAATTGCATAGACATGGTCCACCAGACACGATAAACAAACGGTTTTCAGTTGATCATCAAAGAATTTTCGACCCAATTGTGAAGCTAATAATGGGAAATTTTCAATTATCGCCAGTCTTACTATCCATTTGCTTTCAGATGACAGTTCAATTCAATGTTAGAAATGATGCTCACTCTGACTTCTGAATTTTCATCCTTTGAATAAAAATTGGTAATAAATGGATGATAGTATCTTGTTTACCAATATATGGAGCTAGTCCCATAACAGAAGTAGCTAAAGATGATTTGATATGACAATTGGTGTCTATCATCAATCCGAATATTCGATTTGCCATTTTTTTACCGAAGATAACGAAACTCTCTTTTGTTCTATTTGACTTTGGCGGTTTTCGATTATTTAAAAAAATATAATTTAATATTTTGTTTTGGAAATTGTTTTTGACTTTGTTTAGAGAAAATAGCGTTTTTTGTTCTTAATAAAAAAATATATGTTTTTTGTAATTTGATTTTTGTAATTAATCGTGAGATTTTACACATTTTTGATCACTTGCAATGGTTAGTTGAATCTGTCTATGCATTTCAATATTCCTTTATAAAATTCAACCGAATCTCGAAGCATAATTTTAACTTTATCACCGTGATTCTATTGAGCGAAGCAACTATTCTCGATTTTCTCAATCGCCTAACATGAATCGTCAAATACAACAGTACAATAAATATTTAGATTAACTGTGTTAAATAACAATCGTTCGAAATATTTCCAAATCAGCAAATGAACAGTTTTATTAAAGAAATATAATAAAATTCTTTGCGGTTTGAAGGTAAAACGCTCGAGCGGGAATCTAATCGTTAAAAAGTGTACAGTCAGGTACAAAATTTGGTGAACGCTTGTTGTTAAATTGTCTTTTGCACCCAACTGCAATTATATTGACAAAAGCACATCAAAATACAAAGATTTTATTATAACATTATAATAATACACAAATTTATCAAACTAGTCATAAGTGGCACATAAACCACGAAAAACCAGTGTATGTTTAGTATTTTGTGTGTTTAACTTTATTTTTGAGAACGAATTCGGTCAGGCATCGAACAGCATAATTTTTACAATAGTCTGGTGACACTTTGTGAATCCGAAAATTTCCACTGCTTTGATCATATAAATATGCATTTAATCATATATATGGTTTATGTATACTTAACAAGGAATACACAAGCATGCAGTGCAACAACAAAAAGCAGTATAGAAGCAAAAATTCACAAACCTTTGCACCTGACTGTATGTTATTGGATAAATAGTTGTGCTCTATTTCTCGGTGTTGAATGGAACTGATAACGATTAGTATAATCGTAAAAATGCAATTGATAAGCTAAATGATGAATTCTTTGATCTTGAATAACAGTTAGGTTGGAAAACGGAGCTTGACAATACGTAATTTCGTATTTAAAATTTTTAATTGTTAATTGTGGGTTATTATTCATTATATAAAATAAAGGAAATCTAATTAAATAAAATAGAAGAAAATTTATTTTTGTTTTCATGAATGTATTTTAATGTTTCAAAAATGGCTGTCTTTCTAATATCCATCAATTTAGTTATATTTTAGATGTCTATAGTTTCTTTCGTGATTTTGCACGCTATGTATATTGCAGAGGCGATGATTTTCGATGAATAATAACAAATAATAATCATATTAAAATTTTATTGATTTTCGATATCATCAAAATTTGTAATTTTAATTCTTTATTTTATTTTGAAAATGGACATATTTAGAAGGAGTAAAATTTCTTTGTCATGTTTTCTTCTTTGTTTGAATAAAATTGTATTATAGTTGGTGGACAGGAATCCGTGTCTCCACATTATTTTGGGAGGAGAAGAAATGTTTATGGTTTTATTGAATGAAATATTCAGCGGGATCCCATCTCCTCGCATTTCAAATATGGCGATATCCCAACCGAGAAAATGATGACACGCATTTTCATCATAGATCAACAGCACAATAAACGGGTGATTAATCGCCACCAAAATGTTGCGCTCCATTTGTGTTCGAGATCGATCCCTCAATTTTAATGAAGCTTTTCGCAACACTTTTATTGCATAGTACGTTTCCGTAGGTAACCCATCGCTTTCTTTCGGCTCCACGTCAACAATAACCATGACAGAATTTAAATTATATCGGCGAAATAATTCGTTAATTTTAATATCATTTTGTTTCAGCTTGGGGCCCGAGTGATACCATCCGACGATTTTCTCTTTCGCGTTGACTTTCTTGAACATCGAGAACATGCTTTCGAGGTAATCGTGATCTAAAAACCACACGTTCTTGTCGCCCATATCCTCTTCAAATGGAACTGCATAACTGTTCGTTATTTCTAAGATATCTCTACGCATATATCCCAAAAGAACACCGACAACTCTTTTACTGCCAGTG
>MQRK01216045.1:24957-39741 GCA_001938485.1 Girardia tigrina
TGTTGTTTGTATTGATTAGTAATATTTATTTAATTATTTAATTTATTTATTTTCCTTTATTTAATTTAATTAATTTATTTAATTCTTTTAATTAATTTATTTAATTATATTTTTATTTATATACTAAAAATGGCCAAAATTTTCGGTCAAATCGGCATTTCTCCGCTCCAGTTGGGATAAAATAAAAAAACAAGAATTAATTGGTCACGAATTCCATAAAAAATAATAAAGTACACAACACAAAATTATAACTCAGTATGACTTATCAACTATTACACATGTAAAGAAAATTTCTGAGAGTTGTGGTAAGGATAAAAAATAAAAGAGAAAAAGTTTTGTTAAATAGATTTTTGATAAGTCTTGGGAAATGTTATTTCTTATTAAAGTGGTTATCACAGTGATTCTTCCGTCACTACTCTTATCTGTTTATAACATTTAAAACAATATCCAATCAAGTAGAAAAAGCTCTATTTTAGATCACATTAAGAGCTGTCATGGAACTCACAGGAGAGTAAATGAGAGTGATTTTCGAGTTTTGATTAGTAATTTTGACTGTAACTATGAAAGAATAATTACTGAAGCACTGTTAATTAAGTTTCATAAACCTTGTTTAAATGTGCAAAGTGATTCGTCCAATCATATTAGAGTATTCTGATGTAAGACATGACGATGTAATGGTCTTCCGACTGTTAATACAACAGCGATTTACTTTCTTACATAATTAACTATGCCACAAAAGTGGCGAAATATGTTTTCGAAAAAAATTTTTTAAATTAAAATGGCTTTATTGTTTTTTATTACCAAAAGTGCAATTTCACAAATTGAATTCATTCAAAGATTTTCATAATTTTTTTATAATATTATGCTGGACGGTAACAAATCAACAAGTAGCTTTGGAATATATGCAATTGATATCAGACATTTAAACAGTGATCAAATTCGTAAGAATTGCCCTTTAGGAATATCAACAAAAACATATCCTACTTTTTTAACAGTTATTAATTATTTTAGATTGATTTTGCTGCAGACAATGGGTGATTGAAATCAAATCAAAACGAGAATCAATCACGTATTAATTTAATGTTTAAATTATTTTTACGCGTTTTTTACAAAAGTAATTTGTTAAAACAATTATCACATTTTTACAAGTTATAACTACAAAGAAATTTATTTATATCAAAATTTCCTTTTTTTAACCATTTTATATTCAATTATTTAATAATTAAATAATTAACAGAAAAATGATGGCAATTTTTTGGTAAAAATAAATAAACGCCATTTAAAAAAACGTGTAAATGTAATATGAAGATATATGATTTAAAGATTTTGTGCAAGCATTTTAAAAATTATTGGGAGTGTCATGTGAAGCTTGATGAATTGACTACATAATCATTGCTTCCATATATATACGTTGTTTTGATCTTTATTTGTTGTCTGATGATGGCGGGTGATCCGTCGAAATTAATCACATGTCTTAAAAATAAAATTTTGAAAGGTGTTTAAATGCATTCTCTAAGGTTTTGCCATTATTTTTGATATTTGTTATAAAAGCAATTTCAATAGTAAAAAGTAGTTAAAAAAAATTAAATAGTTTAAAAATATAATTATTTAAATATAATTATAATTAATAAAAAATTCAACTACAAACGATAATAAAATACTTGAAACCAGAGCAAATACAGTTATTGATAAATATAATATTTTTATTTCCTTAAATTTTCTTCGTCTGCTTTTTTTTCTTCTCGTATTGATAGACAATAGCGACGTCAAAAGTCTTCCGTAATAATCCAAATTAGCAGTTATTAATTAATTTAAATCTATTTATTTATCGATTTTTTTAATATATATATATTCTTTTTATATTTAATTTTCCAAAATATTCCTTCTGCTTATTTTTTATATCTTCTTAGTCTTCTTTTTAAATTCTATTTTTTATATTTTCCTTTGATTTTCTTGTTTGGAACAAAAAATAGAAAATTTTTTTCACCGCACAAAAATTAACAAAAATTAAAAAAATAAAGGCAATCATAAAAAAACGATTACTACATAAAACGAATAAAAAAAATACACAGGATCACATTCGGTCAAAAAAAAATAAATATTGTCAGGAATCATTACACAAAAAAAATAAAAATATAGATATAAATATAACTTAGTTTAATTTTAGATATTAATAAAATATAAATAATAATAGTAATAAATTTATTTTATACTTAAAAAAAACATGGTCGGACAAGACAATATTCATATTGTCTATTTATTTTAATTGTCAATTCGATTTTCATAATATAATTTTGATAAAACTCGATTTTCTGATTGATTTTACCAGTAATTTTGGTTGTTTTGTATTAATTTTTAATTAGTCTGAAAATTTAAATTTAATATTGACAATTTAAATTTTGTTCTCTGAGGTAAATTAGAATATATGTAATAAAATGTTAGTAATTTTATTTATAATTGTTAAGAAAATGTTTGTACCATTTATAAGACTAACAATAATTAATAAATAATTAGAATTAACATTAATTAAGCAAAATACTTTTATTTAGAGATAAGATTCTTGGAACCACGAATGATTAGACACCTTGGACCAAGTTTTTCTTTCTTCAACACTCTCTCTTTTACACCAACAAAAGTCCGTCAAACTTCTAAATGGAAGTGTTCTTTTGCAGAGCCATCCGATTCTCGGGTATCTTTCCAATTGTTCCTTTTTATATGGTCGAATTGTTTTAGAACATTGAAACAATAAATAACCGAAAGATAAAATTTGATCTTCTACCATTTCTTCACGTTTGTCCTCCCTCATTTCCAAACAACAACAGTCCTCACCTCCTTCTTCTCTTTGAGAATCAATTATGTTCTCAAAACACAAAAGATTTGTCAAATCAACTATTTTAATTTGTAAATTATTTGAATTGATCTTTATATTTTCAGGAACAATTTCTTGACAAAAGAGATTATTGTCGGAGAGAGTTTGAAGAACGATTATTAAATTGTGGAATACGACTTTTAAGATAGCTTCACTTCGTTTTTTCTCAAACAAGTCGGAAAGAGGAATCCAATCTTCGGACAAATATTCGAATACGATGTGAAAGGTTTCGTCAGTTTCGAAAGAATCGAGGACAAAGGGACAAATTTTAGGATCGGATATTAGTCGAATGTGCGACAGTTCTCGAGGAATGGAAAAACCTGTTAATTTATCTTCGACAAAAAGACTTTTTGTGTTTTTATTTATGGATTTAATGACGACAATGTCGTGATCAAGATCGTCTTTCGAAACATTTTTTGCAATGTAAACCGCACTGTTTTGATCTTCTTTTATCGTTTTGATGTGTAAATAGTTCGAATTAAACATTTTTTAAACAAACAATTATGATAAATGATTATGAACTATTGGTTAATATGGAAACAAAATAAAAATAAATAAAAATAAAGTAAAATATTATTGGGTAAAAATATTTAAAATTATTAAATTATTTAAAAAATTTATTTTTTTAATATTAATAATTTTCTTAAATTTTAGTGTAAAACTTTACGTAAAGGAATGAAATAAAGTCCTATTTGAATTTTATTAAAAATTATTCTTATTATTCAAAGTTTTCTACCATTAATTCTGCCAAATTATTATTTTTCTGTACAGAAAATACTTTAATATATTTTTTTCGTGTTGAGATGAGCGAATGTTTTGATCAATTAATCTCCAAATTAGAATATATAATTTATTGATCTTATATCAAATAAAAGTGAATATTTTATTATTATTATATTATTTTATGAATTCGCGTAATTTTCCATATTTTATATACTCTTTAATTTTTACATCGGATGGCTGCTTCATTCGGATTCATTAATTGGAATCAGCCTTTTATAAAATCTTAATTCTCAGAAGTTAACTATAGCTCATGTTCTATTTATTTTCCTCTAGATAATAAATTTTTATAAAAATTTTCTAAATAATTTTTTATAAATTCATAGTATTATGACAATATACAAGGTGCCCAATAGAAAACCAAAGGATTTTATAAAACCAAGGTGTATTTAATGCAACACATGATAAATGCAAACAATTTTATTTACATAAATAAGCTTTCTGTTCAAGGGGTTCAAAATGTCATCCGTCATTGTTGCGACATTTTCGAAGACGTGGAAGTCAGGAATATGTGTCCTTCAGTTTATTTAAATACATTTTGGTTTCATAAAATCCTTTGGTTTTCTACTGGAGACCCTGTATAATCTTCACATACACAAATATCGTAATCTTTCCAAATATTTAAGAGTACGTATTCTGAATTTCCTTTCTCATAATTAATCACAACTTTTGATGTTTGAATTTTCACGCTTGGAAAATGTAAATTATACTTTTAATATTGTAAATTAATAAGGAAAATTAAATCAATTACTATTACTTTTCTCTATTAATATAAATTTATCATTAAAAAAGTTTTCCGTATAATTCACAATACTTTCCGTTCGAATAGGAACACTTTCTGTTGAATATGAAAATGTGTTAGATAATTCCAAATAATTTCCGCATAATTCGAACTTGCCATGATATATGTACAATGTTCTTTTAAATAAAAGGGTAACCTAACAACAAGTTTCTGGATAGTGTAAAGGTTGAGGTAGTTTTTTTGTGGGTTTAATTAAGTCTTTACCGTTACAAGTACGTTTTGTTGAGCAATTTAACAGATTAACTTTATTTAATTATTTTAATCTTTGTATTTCCTTAATAAAAAGATATTGAATAATTATTTTTGGATTCATTCCTTTTTTTATATATAAAATGATAAGAAGACAAAAACATTAAATAAATTTTATTTTTAAAAATACAAAATGACTTTTATATCAATTTTGTGAGCTTCTTACATCATCTAATTCCATTTGCGCCATTTGACCTTTATTGTGCAATATTGTTCGGGTTGATGTGATATCATCAAGCAACTGTTGCACAATCGGAAAAGTAAAGTTGTTCCTTTACAATTATCAATATAAAATTATTTAGGAACTTATTATATCAACGTTGGCAAAGTTAAAAAAGAGGCAAATAATTTATCAGACACATGATAAAATGAGTCTAGTTAAGTATTTATCAACGAGATCGGAACATTAACCGAGAAGTGTTTGGGATTGATTGCTAAATATATCCAGAATTTTAAATTTTTGATAAATAATATTTAAATTCATCGCATTTGGAATGATATTTTTCAAAATCGGTTATTTGCAAGTTCCGATTTTGTTTTTAATTGCAATTTGCATGGGTGTAACGCATGAAACATTCTAGAGATATTTCTAGTAAACGGGGATCCGGAAAATTCGTTTCCATGAATTTTCACAAAAATATATTTTTTTGATATGATGTAAAATAATCAGAATGATTCCCTGTCTTGTATTTATTCACCCATATAATATTCCAGATGTCTTTGAAGAATACCTAGACTGTAACGAATTCCCTATTGAAATACTTCCAACAGCTTTATTTTTCGAAGACACATACATTGAGAAAAAGGTGCACAGTAGACGTAGATCACCTAATTTCGAAATAGAGATGTAGAAACATTAACAGATAAGGACATTAAATAAAGATCATCGTATAAATAATTATATTGAAGGTTGGCATCATGGATTCGCACAGATGTGTAGTATAGTTTACTGAAATTTGTACACATTCATTACGTTCTCAAAAATGCTACAAAATCTAGATCAATATGATCGATCTCGTCTAAATTAAGAATACCTATCACTAGAATAAGCAAGAAATATCAAATAAATTGAAAATAATTCACTTAATGGTCTATGACCATGATAGGCGTAATAATTGTGAGGAATATTTTTGAATGGTGTTTATTGTGTGTTGTTTGGCATTTTGTTTTAGGATTGTGTTTCTCCCACCCAGATGGAAGATTGATATTTTAAAATTTTAAAACGTCGGGTTGTTTAATCAATTATTAAAATTTAAATAATCACTTTAAAATTAAACTAATATTTCATAAATATTATTTTAATAATATTTTCTTAAAATAAATAAAAATTATTTCAAAATTAGAGTATAAATTATTTTTTTAATTATTAAATTGTAATTTATTTTTTTTTGAATAATAAGACGTTAAAGAATATTATTAAAGATTATCAATCAAGAACGATTGACGAGCTACGCAAGTTTTACGGAGAATTGTTCTAGTGGCAATTCAAATTGTGTTATTAATAAATGTAAAGAAAATTCAATTAATGTTTTTAATATTGAGTATCTGAGATGAATTGCTTTTTATCTTAAATCCTAATTTGAAAGAATTTAATAATCTAATGCGGATCAATAAATTTTGTAAAATATTTCTTCTTTGTTTTGATTTTATTTTTAGCATTTATTTTTAATTTTGCCTATTATTTATAATGTCATATATAAAATGATTTTACATTTTCAGTTGTATTTTTGTTCCCTAAAATTAGAATAATTTTTAAAAAAAAAATTTTTCTTTAGAATCACCAGATCCTACTTATCAGTATGATTTTGGCCAGACAACATTTTCTATTTAAAATAAAGTTTTAGTCAAAACCGTTATTTGAACATTATGTATATACAGTATTTTCATCAGAAAAAAAGTCACTTACATAAATACATGATTTTAAAAAATTGTAATAGTTAAGAAAACAATAAAGTATTTAGATTTACTTTATTATATGTCAATTAATATATATATATATATATATATATATATATATATATAAACATAACATTGATATTCCACAAAAAATAATAAGAGAAAATCAATCTGCAGACTAATTCAACTAAGCGAGAAGTAAATAGAACTAAAATTATGTATAAATATATATCAAAAGAACTTTCTGCATGTTTGAAAATGTGGAGTGGAATTATTAAGCCGTATCATTTTGTTACTGCAAACTGATAGCTTTCGATCTAACGGGTGTCCGACCGTTGCCACTAATTGTCCCGTCAATAACGGAGTTGAGTTACGACGAGGGTCATGTCCTCGATCAATTTTACATTTTAAAATACATGAAATAAATTGTCGACGATATGTTAAACTCAGTATACAAAGTGTAAGAGGATTCAGACAGGGATAGATAAAAGTAAGAATTTCACAAACAATTTGTAGATATTGTACCCCGGTGTTGGCAATGGCAATATAGTATTTATTAATCTGCTCTGGAAATTTGCAAAATAAAAATATGATTATTAGACATAATACAATTTTAGCTAGTTTCTTTCTTGACGTAATTTGAACGGGAGATGTGGAATTAATGTTTCCCATTCCATCAGACCGGTATACTAAGTATAAAGATATTATTGTATAGCATGTTCCAATAGCCAGGAAAGGAATTAGAAAAAATAAGGAAAATGTAATCCAGAAGTGTATCTTCTTTTGATTAAAAGAAAAGTAATCTCGCCGAATAGAACAGACTTCGGTGTAAATACAGTTGGTTTCATTGCCTTCCTTCTCGAAATGAATACGAATAATTGTACTTGTTATCAGATTTGGTGTCGCAATACATGCTGATGTAAGCCAGATTCCAATTACTCCGGTTATGGCAAATATTTTTGATTGATCTGGCGAGAATTGTCTTCGAAGAGGACAAACAATGACACGGAGTCTAAAAAATTATTTGATAAATATAGTTGTATGACGTTAAGAATATAAAATTATATAATATACATTTAAATATAGAATATTAATATAGAATGAATTAGCAGTTTTTGTGGACTGTAGCCCTTGGGCCGTGGGTGCACCCAACTATGAACAAGCTTGATGGCTTGAGTTTTGCATATTTTTGAGTGTCTCAGTAGACAAATAATCTGTTTGCATCTACCTTTGCAATTTTACAGGTTTTGTTTGTATCCTTTTTGGTGTCCACACGCCCTCTTCATTTAGGTCTCTCTTGGTGATAAAGCCGGTTTAGTCACTAACCATCCGATCAATGAACAGGTAGTACAGGTTTACATGGTGCCTGTTGCAGGCATATTTGCCTGATCTGATCTGAATAGTCAATGGCCCCGCGAATTCCCTATATGTCAACCATATAAGTACTTACGCGGCCGTTGGAAGCTTAGCCTCGGAGATCGGATGGGATCCTGTGTAACCAATTGCGGCCAATCAGTTTTAAGTATTGATAAATAAATACAAAAGTAATCAGTTGTATATTTTAATAAGTGTTTTATAAATAAAAAGACTTTTGTTAAATAAATCTATTTGAGAGACCCTTGATTAATTGATTATTTTAAAAATTTATAATTGTCTAAATATATTTGTTACTTTATTATAAAGAGAAATAAATGAGACTATTTACAAATTATGAATAAATTAAACTAGGGATTTTCTGACGTTCTACAAGTTGAATATTCTATTTTTAAAAAAATAATTAGTAGTAAATAATTTTTTAAATTACAGTGAATACAAAATTTCTTTTCGGAAAACATTGATAAAAACAGCATAGATAATTTTGATACTTGGATAAAGCATTGATTGTTTTGATTTCTCATCTAAAACCAGCACTATTACAAGTTTTAAATCTGTTAGGGTAGTAGTCTTTCGGTGTGATTTTATTGTAAAACCCCTAATTTATCTACCGAGTTAGGAGACAAACTGGAGGTTTTATCAACTATAAAGGTAAAAAGAAAATTAAGAAGTTATTGTACTAAACTGACTAAATCAAAGGATTGAGTGAGTTTAGTAACTAAACTTAAATAACGCTCAAATAACAAATTCTATTCAAAACACACTTTTTTTAAGTAACGAAATAAAACAATTACTCAAAAATCGTAATCAAACGGTATTGAAAAATACTTATCGTCAAACGGATAGTCAGCAAGAACCAAAATTGAGAGGTTATGATATAAACAGTTCTGTTCGGAATTTATGTTTATTAATTGACAAATAGAGATAATATTTTAATAGTTTCTTTCAAATGAAGGATAATTTGATCTTCCTTTCTTTTTTTAGCCAACGGAAATAAAAAAAATTGAGTCAGCGATCGGCAAATAAATAATTTCTGTATGACGGTAATTATGAAAAGGTCGATATATTGTATTATTGATTTTTTTTGAATTTTTAAAATTATAGTCTTGGTTATATCATAATCTGATTCTGGCAAAATTATAAAGATAATTCATCTTCTTTTTCCTTTCTTTCTTTCTTTCCTTCTCTTTTACGATTAACTTCTATCTCGCTGGGCCCAGTCATCTTAGATAAACGAAATATAAACTTATAACTTGACAAATAAATAAACGTAAATAGATAAGCATAAATTAGTAATCTTGAACCAAGAGACACATTAAAAAAAGTATAACACGTATCAGTATAAACTAACATCTGATAAAAGAAAGACAAATCATATGGATGGTAAACAATCAAAGAGGTACATGTCATACGAAAAATGTGGTATAAAATGATAAGTAGAAGAGTGGGAGAAACTCACACTACATTTATCATAATAAAGTAACACATTATTCCAAACTAACGTATTCCCCTGCTCAAGATTACTGTAAGCTTCAGCAACTCATAATATTAGCTCGTCCATAATTAAAATTTTTTTTACTCTGTAATATTGTTATATTTACAATATATTGTTATTTTACACCATACTAATTTTGTTATATTTACCGTTCCGCCACATCCTCAAGTTGCCCCGAGAGTCTGACGGAGATAGCGTCATTGCACATGGTTCTTTGTTAATATCATTCGTGTGCTGGGCCCATGTTGAAATGTATTTTGGAGAGTTCATCGTTCAAGATTAAATTTTTAATAAGAAGAAGCCTTTAAATTTCGTTTCAACGGTTTACATTTTACTCGATAAAAAATAAATTAGAATCACGATAAAAAAAAATGTACATTATTCAATTTTCGGTAAAGATTTATCAACTTTAGTTAAACGATTGTCAGCACTCTTAAAAAAACTTATTATTTAATCGAAAAACACTGTTCCTGACAGTAAAATCTCAAATGAAAAAATTCATCAAATCTGGTTTTAATCCTATTTTCTTGTAATGGTCACTTAGCACTATATAAGAATGATAATCCACTGTCACACTATGTAGTTATTTTTATGTATATAAAATTTCGGAAGAAAATTGTTCAAATTTGTCTAAATTATAAAAAATGATGTTGAATGTGATTTTCGGAGACTGCGCTCGAGCGCATTCGGGTCTACAGGAATGCGCCTTTCCTGACAGCCTCTTGTCAAATTGTTTTTGACTCATCTAATTCATTTAATAAGTCATAATATATTTCCCTCAGCTCGTACAGTTTGAGCACTCTTAACTGTTCAAAATCAAATAAGCAGTCTCATTGCACAACTATATCCACAAAAAAGTGCAATGTATTTCATGAATTTTAATTGATCGATTTCACTTGCACGAAGAACTTTTTCTTTGTTTTTTTTGATCATTGAATGATTTTTATAAAGAATTAATCGGCGGTCGTTTCTATCGATTGTCGAATACAAATTCGTCGATTGAGATTACAATCGAGACACGAATCGAAAATCGATTTTCAAAAGACAAATGAACGATTATCAAATTAATTTAAAATTCGGTGGATGGTGGTAGCATGAGCTCGCAGTGGATGTTTATTCGGAAATAGAGTGATGAGCCCGTTTAGTTTCTGAATGTTTGTCATAGATTCGTCGGATGGCAGATTATTTTTGCTTCTTTTGAAGTGGATGTCATGCGAGAGATTCGTATAGAAGATACACGAGAACAATACTATTTTTACATCAAGTTTGATTGCCTTATCAAAATGGAGCTCTCCAAAATAATCAAACTGCTACACAATACGGATCAAACTCAAGCTTCTTCTTGATTTGCAAAACTGAATTTCGTTCATTGATGATTATATCGAGCATTTCGAGAGTCATCGAATTTTCATCGATTATTAGAAATTTCAGAGTTATTTTGTCAAATTCGTTTTTCTTCTTCTGAAATTTTAGCAATAGGTAAATCTTAGCAATAGGTAAATTTTAGCAATGGTAAATCTCGGCATCATCGATAGGCACTTTCACGAATCGCTCGTGTAGTGAACCACACACACATATATTTATATTATATTATAATATTATATATAAAAATATAAAAAATCGATATGAATATCGATTAAAAATTATAAATATTACTGATTACAATTATATTATACTATCTACCAAGCATTTTCCTGTAAAATCGGTTCGTAAAGGAATTTTTCCGCAAACCAATTAATCAATATTCTCCCTAAAAGTGCATCTCTTCATATAATCTTTCCTCAAAATCTCGTTGCGCAACCGAATGATTCTTTGACTTTTCCATCGATATTGTTACAACAGAAGATCGTTCCTTTGAAACCTTTGAACAATAAACACAAAAATGTTTATTTATATTGAGTAAAATAAAAGTTCTATACAAATTTATCATTATTTTTTTGTTACGCTAAAGGAGTTCACTGAAAGACGTTTTCAGTTAGCTCTTTTACAGCTCGATTAGACTTTCGGGCGATTCTCTGAGCGATTCGCGAATATATTTCAATTCCTCTATATCAGATATCATCACACGTGTGCACAATCAGACATCGACACAGAAATCACGTCAAATATATTTACAAATTGAACGCAAATTATTATTTTGAGAAAAAAAAAACAAAAGAAACGTTTTGATCTAAATTTCTGTATGTTTTCACGACAATCAAATTTTGAATCCATTAAAAAAGTTCATTTTATTTAGAATTCAAATTTTTCGTATCAACTCTCACAAAAATTCTTCATTTAAACAAATCGGCAATTTTAGTTTTTTAAACAATATTTATTATTTTCTTTTTTCATTTAATTTTTTTTATTTATTTATTTTTAATTTAATTTATTTTCATTTTAAGCATACAAAAAATATTGAAAGTAAACAGTTTACCATGCATAATGAAACATTCAGAATATTGTCATTTTTTACCAGTCTATATACAACAGTGATAAAAAAATTAACAAGATGTCTGTAGAATAATTTTTGATATAATTTTGAGATAAGAGATGAAAGAGTGAGAAGATATCAACGAGAATATAAATATCGATAATAATAACATATAATAATCATAATATTCGAATCTCGAACAGAAACACTTGACGTATTTGCATTATAATCTTTGAACATTATTTAGTATAATACATTTACATTGTTTATTCTTTTTTTTAATATTTTTTTATTTATTTCAAATAGTTACAGAATTTTTGAAAGATTTTAACATTATAAAATGGCAGACTTTTAAATAGGTTAAATTTTTTTGTCTTTTTTATGAAAGGTGTTTGTGTAACAGAAGTACTGTATCGAACGTAATCACCACTTTTGAAAGAGAAGGTAAAAAAATCGCAGCGAAGCACAGATCTGGCCAAAAATTGAAATTGTTTGAGAGAGACAATAGAATTTTAAATCAAGAGTTAGAGAGGATCACCGAAACACAGTTCATAAAAGCACTGAAGATTTAATAAATACACATAATACCAAGTTTTCAAAAACACTGTTCGTAAGCAGATGGGTTCCTGATCGTGTGGCGGACAGGAGACATCCAGGCCCATAGAGATTCCATTTGATACTTTTGATTTGGTGATCGTTTTTTATTATTTTCGAAATATTTGGAAGAGACTTTTTGACTTTCTCATGAAAAGAAATGTTTTTCCGTTTGAGCCAATTGTAGATCGACGGTAAATACGATCTATAATCCAATTAGGAAAAATCCATTTCGATACTCACAAATGTTCGCTCTGTGACATTTAAAGAAATCCGAAGCCTTTCGAAAAAATCGTCATTCAATAAAATTTGATTTAAGCGAATAAATAAAGTTTCATCATCGGACAGGCTGACCCTCCACTCATATCGTTCGTAATCGCGCGGACAAAGTCCGTTTGGAAGTAACAAATTGAAAAATTTCAGCACGTAAAACAATTCGTGAAATATTTGCTTGAAAATCTCTTTTATTTCCGTTTCGACATTTTTACTTTAATTCTCTTCCAGTTTCATTAATGATTTCCGAAATCGTTTTTAAATGGATTATTTGTTCTTTATCGATTATGAGCGATCCGATTAATAAATATTTACAATTAATCAGATCGAATTTGTTGAAATTATTTATTTTGCCAAACATCGATCACTGTTGAGTTAATAAAATTCAAATTTAATTAGAATTTCAAAAAAGGATCGACCAATTGATAAAAAAAATTCGAAAAATTTATTTCTCAACAATAGTTTTCATAATTTCATATTATTCAAACAAAATTCAAGGTCAAAAAATTTTTCTCTTTACAAATAAAAAATAAATACATATGAATTTGATTTTATCCTGATTTTTTTCTTATTAATTTTTTTTATTTTAAATTTATATAATTTTTTTTACAAATTTCTCTCCGGAACCATCGGAAACTTAGACTTTATGAACGCAATTATGAATACCTTTTCTATAAAATAAAAATATTTTAAGCTTAAGAGTGATTTAGAAACCTCCGCAGTTACTCCTGTTATCATTTTTGGTATTATTTTTTGAAAATTTTGAAAAATTCTCTTTTTTGAAAATTTCTCTATGGAAGAATTAACAGCAAAGTTTTTTTAGAATTTTGTGTGACATGCTAGTGCTATGGTTCATTAATTGTTTCAGGAGAGAAACAATATCTTTCTAGATTATAATCAATTAATACATAAAACTACAATTGGTGAAAAAATTTCACAAGGAGCATTCTAATAAAGTTGAGTATCTCATTAAGCAACCATAATTCCAAGGCTTCAACATACAGTGCGTTCCAAAATTCTGTTCGCACCCATTAAAATTTTGATTTATGCTATTTACTAAATTTTTTAATTTGTTTAAATGCTTTAATTTAAATAATTTTAGTAAATTTAAAATTGAAATATCAAGACCATCTTTTTTTAAGATGAATTAATAAAATGTCTATCTTTTAGATTCAATGACAACTGGAAATATAAATATAAGGTTTAGGATTATTATTGTAGAATTAATGAACGAGGGTCATTCAACGGGTCGGATACAAGAAATTATGAAGGTTAGACATGGTATTATTGTTTCAAAGCGGGGCATTCGAAAAATTGTACGTAAGTTCAAGACATTAGGTATATATGAAGATAAAAAACATAGTGGACGACCTTCAAAATTACCAAAACGTTCTGAAAGAATTATTCGCCGTATATGCTTGAAAAATAGGCGCATGTCGATAAGTAAAATAACAGAAGCTTTCAATGCAGCTGGAATGATACATGCATCACGAAGTACAGTGAATAGAATTTTGATAAAGTACGGCTTAAAAAGTCATTATGCTGTTTGTAAGCCTTTATTGAATGGAAAGCAACGAAAAAGAAGAGTTGAATGGGCTCGGGATAAACACAATTGGGACATCGATAAGTGGTCGAATGTAGTTTTTAGCGATGAATCTATGTTCCGCACATATAGCCACACTCGTAGCGAATTCGTTAGAAGGTTTGACAATGAAAGGCTTAGTCACATTTGTACTAAGAAGGTCCTCCAACACAGTGCCCAAGTTCATGTTTGGGGATCTTTCTCCAGATTTGATGTTGGTATCTTAAAACGGATAAACGGAAATTTAAATTCGAAGAACTATCAAGACCTAATTGTCAATGACATAGACATTACAGAGCAATGATTGGTATTCCCTCTTCCAAATTTTATATTTCAAAAAGACAATGCGCCTTGCCATCGATCAGCATCAACAGTGTCTTTTTTGAAAACAAAGAAGATAAATATTCTTGATTGGCCTGCCAACTCACCAGATGTAAACCCAATTGAGAATTTGTGG